>BROG01001412.1:0-57928 GCA_030159075.1 Atrina japonica | reverse complement strand
ATATATATATATATAGATATGTCACATTTTTTGCACACTACGTACCACCATTTCCTGTTAAACACGCAAATATCACCCAGCTGACGCACACAGCCCACAGTGTTTTGTGTGTTGCGTTATACAGTGCCGACACGTCCCTACTTAATGGCGCACCATTCATAGGTCCCGTAAGTCCGTAGATAATGGTGCAGGCAACTCCAGTAGCTAACGCCCAAGCTGCCAGATTCAAATACTGCAATGTAATATAAATTAATTATCTGAGATGCCAACGTATAAATTATAGGGATGTCCAGAATATAGATAGAAATCTGGTAAAAATGGACAAACTCGGACCTCGTCACAACTGGTACAGACATCACAACAATCGCCATCGAAGAGTTAACTCAATATTTCACTTATCAAAACAGACTACAGTACCTTGCAGAATATTGACATCAAATGTGATTTTCGATATCCCTCTGTTAAAAATTTGTCAGTGAGTAGTTTACCTCTGATATAAGCTATTTCAAATCGAATCCGTTGCGGAAAATCGGTAACTTCATTTCGTAGAGTTACGATCCATCAGGATTGGAGATATTAAGACCGCACAGTCACGTGATACATTAATTAATACTGTTATAAAATTACCCACATCAACCATGGAAGTAAGACTTAATACCAGTTGTAATGTAATGCAATGGCACTTTATTATATTTACGGCCTTCAGAATTCTTGTTTACGCTATTTATTTCAGAAAGTGACACACTTTCAATTTGTTATCGGCGAGGTTGATTTGGACGCTGATGTCTCCGAGGATTTGCTTAAAAGACTGAAACTTTATAATCCATACAAAATCGGTACGGGTATAGTGGGATGTGTATAACAGGAGTGCATGGCTTTGGTACATAATGTATTAGATGAGTGTTAGAAGCTGTATGAGCTGTAAGTGACGAAATGTTTTTGTTTTTTTTGTGTTTTTTTTTGTTTTTTGTTTTTTTTTTACTTGTCTAAAAAATACTAAATCACGTAAATACAATTAAAAATATCTCCAAAAACAAAATCGTTTGTGATTTAAACCCGTAAAATTATTATTTTTACTGACAAACATGTCGAATTCACCATTTACTTGAAAGCCAACATATTCTAATGCAAGCTAGGATAGCCATCTTTTACAGTGGATACTCTTAGACGGATTTTGATTATAGGTTTAGATTTATCATTTGGCCTTGCCTGATACCACTTTCTCTTCGGAAAATATCTTTAAAATTGGAGCTCAACTGATGAAGTCTAACTGACAGAAACGATCGTCTTGGGCATTATAACGTTGGTATTATGTTTATAATATATATAAACAAATGAACCCTGGGTCAAAAATATGTACCGCCCTTAGATATCTGGAGCCATTATAATATTATCCCAGGCAGTCTCGGATATATATGTGTGTGTGTGTGCGTGCAATAGCAATCCCTAGTTGTATTTAAAAGTAAATATACAACCAGAGATATAGAAACGGTCTCAGATATCAAGGTATACATTACTAGAATGTAAAGAATATAGATACAAATCTAGTAAAAAAGGGATAAACACGGATCTCATGAAATCAAGAGGCGGGATCAGGTTCAACGGAGGAGTAAGCATCCTTCGACCACCGGTCGGACCCACCTTGAGTCCACAATCAAAGTAAAATAAAACAAGCAAAGAACGAATTTCCGTCAAAACCGGCACAGTCGTCTCAAGAATTGTCATCGAACAGGTAACTGAACTATCGGATACAACAAATAAAAAAGGTCGATTTTAACAATGATCGAGTGTGTTATGAGCAATATGTGTGACACCGAGAGTGCCTGAGATTTTCCTGAACCCACATGCTGAAATCATATGTTGACGCTGAAACAATATGGGGAACACGTAACTTCGGAATCTTAAATTGACTGATATGGCATGGAAACGACACAGACAAATATCAAGCGTCAGGTTTAACAGAAAGAAAATGTAATTGGATTCAAATAAGACGATGGGATTGCATTATGTGTGAATATTAATGTGATTATTCAAGGACACGAATGGCTATTTCACCTGGATATTGCCTTTCAGGTTTGTTTACATTTGCAGCTCAATTTTTACCGAAGAGTTGTGCAGAATATATGCATAGCTCATATCAACTCGAAAAATAAGAAAAGTTATAATACCTTATGTTTGACGATATAATTGTTACTATACGCATCCATTTGTACTTTTAAACACGGGGCGATAGGTATGGAATTTCTTATGAGATATTGCATAAAACCTTCGTGTCATATGTTGCGCCGATGACAGCTTATATTGCTTTGACTATAGTATAATTTGAATAAGATGAGCGTATATGTCTATGGCACAATGCGTTTCAGATGTGTGTTTGATTATAGGAGCACGTGAACAATATGACTGTATGACTATTCTGCCTTTTCGTTAGTCAGAGTTATCTCCCATATCAGCAGTATTGATTATGACGTCATGTCTTTACGTGAGAAAACAAACGTCACAATTGATTACTTTTTCTCATTTTACGCACAAACAAATGACATTACAATCCACACTTGCTACGAGGGGAGCTAACTCTGATTAACGAAAATAGCTAATAGTACAATGTCAATAAGATAAGTGTATAGCTCTGGTACAATGTGTATCAGATGAGTGCATGATAGCTATGGTAGGATGTGTATCACGTGAGTGTATGACCTTGACTTACTTTGTTTATTGTAACTTTCCGTTTTGTTCTCCATAAAATGTATCCCAGGATAATTCCAATTATATATGGTGCCATCCGGGTAAATGGTTTAAAATAAAACCATTTCAAGTAATCCATTAAAGCACTGAAACAGAACAATTAATATATATATATATATATATATAATATATATATATATTATATATATATATATATATATTATATATATATATATATATATTATATATATATATATATATATATATATATATATATATATATATATATATATATATATATATATATATTGGTTAATACCTTACACGCGGCCATCTAATTAGGTGTCCCGGTAACTAGGAAGGAGGGGTCATATCTCTAACGTTCAACATTTGATAAACTGTGCTTGAAATAAAGAGGCATATACTTTTCTTTTGGACACCTATCTATTGATAATTCCAGGTCATCTGATGTAGTCTTCGTTTTAGAAACAATTACGGAGTCGTTTTATTGTTTTAAACTGTCCAAATAAAATAAAAAGTATTTGAATTAATCCCTGCAGAACACCACCGAACTAGTCTAATACAAAAAAAAAATACCAATCCAAAACTCGGGGTTGAAAGGGTTGATGTAATAATAATAATCTGTCTTTAAAGCATTTTACCTCGGATCCTCTCCCCCGCCAATCACACTTGGTGGCATGTTGTACATTGAGGACAGCACCCCAATAGTTACAAAAGAACCCAGCAATAGGACGAAACATGGTATTAATCCTGCAGCTGATTTAAATCTGAAATGAAAGCAAAGCAATATATATTATTAATCATGCATAAACAAATTATAAAAGGAAATAAAAAAATAATAATACAACATTTCCATTTGTTTTACTTATACTGGTTGTTTTTGATGGATAAATGTGAGCTGTACACTGGCATAAACAGCTTATACTTCTTTATAATTTGTGAAAAAGGTTAGGTCCTCTGTGGTATGCATATATAAATAGTAAGATTAAATTAATCAATTGTATGTTTATTTAATTGGCATCTAGGTTGCCCTAAATATCCATTTGTCATCAAAGGTAAGAGTTATCTCTTTTAATCAAAAAGTCGCTAAAGGTATTTCTCGTTTAAGTTATATACCATATTTAAGGACAAAACGCTAGATTTGTATCTAGCTAACATTTCCACTTACATTATATATAAGAATTTACCAAAAATATGCCTTTGTATATTTTCGTTATCGAATATCGACTAAGTAGTAAAAATGAATTAAAATACATAGTTACTACCATTCTAATATATATATATATATATATATCACAGTACGCGCTCGACTCTTGATCGTAAGTTCAAGTCAAGCAGGTTGATTTCCTGTCTTTCGGATTAGACGGTGAAACTCGATGTCCCGTGTCATAGTATGTGTAGGCACGTTAAAGAATCCCCACTGCTCAATGGCCGTAGGTAATCCAAAATGTCAATAATAATCAAGCAAACAAATAAACATTAACCGGTTTCATTAATATAATCAAGGAATTTGAAACTAAATTTTGATGGTAATAATGAAAACGGTTGAGTATATTTCGGTGTTGTGATTTTTTATTTTTCTACTATTTCTGTGAATCATTTTTAATATATATATATATATATATATATATATATATATATATATATATATATATATATATATATATATATGTGTGTTTGTGTGTGTGTGTGTGTGTGTGTGTGTGTGTGTGTGTGTGTGTGTGTGTGTGTGTGTGTGTGTGTGTCACTCACCGGGAAAGTGGCACTAGCATTATGGGGCTAATGACATAATACAGCATTTCGGCAGACAGATACCAGGACCAAATCATACACTGAATCATAAAAAAGAAAATGTTATATATACATAGTAACAACAAAATAAAAGCTCCTTCATGAACATTTTAACATATGACTAAGGAACGGTCACTCCTGACATTTTATGCCCCAGTTTATGAGTTACCTTTTCACCGATATATATATATATATATATATATATATATATATATATATATATATATATATATATATATATATATATATATATATATATATATATATATATATATACCGAAAACACTCGAAAAATTAGAAATATGGGTGATAACGTCAACGCCAAGATATGAAATTAAGATTAGTACAGACATATTAAGATTTATATATATATATATATATATATATATATATATATATATATATATATATATATATAACGAAAACACTCGAAAAATTAGAATTATAGGTGATAACGTCAAAGTCAAGATTTGATTTGATTTGATTTGATTTTTTGTTTTATGCTACACCCAACAATTTTTCAGTCATATGATGGCGTCCAGTTATTATTGGTGGAGGAGAAAACCCGGTTACCCGGATAAAGACCACAGACCTTCCACAAGAAAACTGGCAAACTTTCCCACTTAATTTGAAATGACCCTAGCGGGATTCGAACCAGAGGTGAGAGGCCGTGTGGTTTAGAGCGCAATGCTCTAACCACTCGGCCACGGAGGCCCGTTTCAAAGTCAAGAGATGAAATACAGAACAGTACTGACTTATTAGAATTTGTCAAAAATAGAAAGTGTTTTAATTCAGTCCTACTATGTCTTCTGGATCCTGAAAGTCGTTGATGTAAAGCAGATTTTGCCACCAGCTGTCTTTACATTTATCTGATTCTAGTTTGTTGATGTGCCACAGGGGTCCGTTGCCAAGAAAACCCAATAAAGTCGTATATACCATCATGACAAGCATGTAACTTGGCGTCAATCTGCAAATGAATACATATTGACTGATTTTAATTTGATATCAAGTAAAAACTGGTGTATGGAGACCACTTCGTGACACAACAAAACAGTTTTTACAGGGAGGTTGTCTTTATATAAAGGTTGATTTACACATAAATGATTCTATTGGGAACAGAAAAAAAACAGGTGATCTTTATACACAAGTTGTTGCTCAAGCAGAATTTACTGTACGCACAATCATTCATTCTAGAATTGTATTTTAAGATTATAACCTATCTTTGCGTTCTATAGTTCTATAAGACCAAAAAAGTTTGAGGGAGACGTAGTTTTTTTATAATTTTGAAATTACTTCTTGTTGCTGCATCCGTATTTGCAAATATGATGTTGACATGCATGGTTCCAGTATCGCCGGAATCTAGCCTAATTATGTGAGAAAGTCTGACAGTTCACTTGCAAAAAGCCGGCAATTTCTTTTCGTGAACGTTGTAACCAGATTATGTGTTCAGACATTGACGTTTGACCAGGGTCATGTTGCTATAGCAAAACGATGACAATAATATCAGGAATATATATTTCATTTTGTATAAACGTTACACAAAAGTAGCGTGCATTGTGTGTATGTGACAGTATAAAATCACAGAAGTTATGTAGGGAATGTGTGCTACAATCTTACATGAATATTTAGCAAAACGTATGGATTTATAATTCGGCCTTGTAGGATACCAATTTTTTCTTTCGAAAATATATCTACGAGTATATATTAGATATGACTCAAGTGAAGAAGTTTTATTGACAGAAACGATCGTCTTGAGCATATGTTTTATACTCTTTTGTGAAAATGTAACTTTCATATTCCTGATGACATTAATGGCTTGTTCCGTGGTAAGAAATTCTTAAAATAAGTTCAAACATATATTGCAAATGTTATAAAGTTTAATTAACGTAATTGCTTTATAGGTTATTTGTGTTGATGTATCTCAGGACCCATAATATAAAGTACGGGAAACAGATACTGTATGTAAAACGAACCTCCAAAACCGATGAAAGTAGAACTTGAACCAGCTTTTCTTCTTGCTTTTCTTCAGGTTTGTATATGACAAAAGAAACCCACTGAAATGGAAATGCGGGTTACTATTAATGTATAAAGCACAAATACCAACGTGTTGATGGTGATTTGGATATATGCAGGATAAAATACGCACACTTTATTAACCTTAGACAAACAAACGCCATGTCCCCATGTCAACCGGGGCTATAAATGTAGAAAGAAAGAAAGAAAGCCTCGTAAAATCGGCATACATGACTCAACAACTACTATCCGACACTGCATTTAGGGAAACATAGCAATTGCATTCAAGGTTTTTGTACCGACTGTGAATTCGCGTAGATCAAGCGGGATGCTGATATTTCTTTTTGCAACTACGTATCACTAGGTAGTTTGTCCCGGCAGGAAACAAGAATGAAGATAGAACAAACTAACAGCACTACGTCCGCGCGCGCGCGTGTGTGTGTGTGTTTGTGTGTGTGTTTGTATGTGTGTGTGTTTGTGTGTGTAGGTGTGTGTGTGTAGGTCTGTATGTGTGTGTGTGTGTAGTTTTGTGTTTGTGTGTGTGTGTGTTTTATTTTCACATAACAACTTTTGAGTTAGATGGTGGCGTCCAGTTTTGAATGGTGAAGGTGATAACGTAGTTATAATGTATCCGGGACGAGACCACCCCTTACCTTTCCCATTTAAACCGACAACCTGTCAGCTAAGACTCCAGTAGGACTAGAATCCGCGCTGACGTGAGGTTAGGATCGTAATGGGTACATTTAATTTGAATTCAATTTATTTTGTTCTTAAAATAACAAGAAATACCTTTCAGCGTTTTATGTATCACAATATTCATTAAAGAAAATGACGTACCTTATTACAAAGAATGTATCAACTGGAAGGACGGAATTGGTGACAACTTGAATGGTCCAGCGTTTCACTAAATCCGTAATAAAGAGACCGTTTCCTGGAAACAAAATCACACACTATGATTGTTTGGATTTGAATTTGAATTTTGAAAGCAACGGTCAACATTTCTTATTCCAGTTATATGGTGACGGCCAGTTCATAATGGTGGCAGAGAGAACGTGGATACAGTGCAACACCGGCCATCCGCAAGTTAACTGCCAAACGTTCTCACAAAAATCAGCTTAAGTTTAATCGGTCTTTTATATCTGATGTGGGACTTGAATTTCCAGAGATGTCTGATGTATGGGGAAATGAAGTGGGAATGTTTCAAAACAGTTTTGTTTCCAACACATCTTTTTATCGAAAGTTCAGAAGCTTTGTATGATCCTAGTTCAGCTTTAACTTCTCAAAGCTAACACTGGGTATTTTGACAATTTTACATTTAGATTGATTAATGCGCCTTGTATAAAGCCATTTTTTTCTTTCAAAATATACGCTTTATACCAAACTGGAGAACTCAACTAGATATAAAGATATTATGAGACGCGGGCATCTGGAGCATTTGTTTTTACCACATTTGTAAAACTCTAATCTCAATGACATTCCAGAAAAACGGAATACAATGTGTTTACACAGCTTCATAACAAACACAATATTAAATCATGCAGACACTTACCCGCAAAGAATGCCGCCAAAGTATACATGTGGAACAAAATTATCCACGTACTGCTGAGGAATCTCAAGCCGTGGATCACACCTAGATCACCAGAGCCAGTGTTCGTGTTCAAAAGCTTCTTGCCATTAGTATAAACCGAAAATGATTGGAGAATTTGAGCTTTTAGTCCTGAAATGTAAATACATCTAAAGTACTAAGTTGTTGACCTTTGGTAAAAATGAAGCGTACATTTTTCAATAGTTATATATTTTAAAAATCATTTATCAGTTAAAAGGCAATTAGCTATGTTTACATTCCCCTCCAAAAAATCGTCTCTCTCTCTACTTTGTCTACTTTTACTTGATGTACAATAGCAAAACACACACACACACACACACACACACACACACACACACACACACACACACACACATATATATATATATATATATATATATATATATATATATATATATATATATATATATAATCTTTTATCTAATTACTACTGAAAAAATAAATGACAATTAAACAGCCATATTTATCTATTCACCAAATAAAAGAGATATTTCGTCCCAATTTCAATTTGTGCCAAGTTGTTTCGGATTTAGATATTACTATATCCAAATATTTCAATATTTTGTGCATAAAAACTATGCTTTTGTTATCAGCGATATAACACATGTTAAGCCTTATATACAGCTGGAAAATTTATATTGATATAGTAGTAATGAAAATTAAAAAAAAGTAAAAAAAATGTTTCCTTTTCTGATTCAAATTGCCATAGAAAGTCCAACGTATTTGATATTTGTATCATTTATTTTATTGTGCAGATGCCTAATGAGTCATATTTTTCATGACTTAGTGTCTTTTTTTCGTTATTAACGTAGGCGTTCCAGACCTATTTCATGATATTGTTTTTAAAGGGAGGGGGTGCAAAAATTACAAATCACAACCAGATTAAACATTTGCCAGTCATATTTTCAAATGTTTGATGAAAATTCTCGAACATTTATGATACATAACATCAAGATATTTTAAAGAGACAAGATTATTGCTGATAAACTGACAAAACGATTGAAATAACCTGAAACACATGCACAGAACTGGAGAAATAAATGCTACACGCAAAGTGTTATAAAATAATGGATAGATGAACATTAAAATCAAACAAAAGGATAACTTAAAAACTAAACGCAAACTACCAGCGAAGTAATGTATATATATATATATATATATATATATATATATATATATATATATATATATATATATATATATATATATATATATATATATATATATGGAGAGAGAGAGAGAGAGAGAGAGAGAGAGAGAGAGAGAGAGAGAGAGAGAGAGAGAGAGAGAGAGAGAGAGAGAGAGAGAGAGAGAGAGAGAGATATGTTTGAGTTTGTGTTATTTTAGATAATAATTTACCTCTTTCAAACCCGTCAAACTGCTGACGTTCTGAAGGTTTTTTGACCAGAGGATCTTTTTCGTGTCCGTTAGTTGTTGGCAATTTGACATCTGTCTCGGTTTTGGGCTTCTGTCGTAATTGTATATAAAACACATCATACAATGTTCCGATGATTACCAATAGAACTAGTACTCCTAGAATTGATCTACAACAACAACAACAATAATAATAATAATAATAATAATAATAATAATAATAATAATAATAATAATAATAATAAACAATGTAGAAGTGGACTGAATAGTAATTCTTATCTTGTCATTGCTAAGATATTTAAAATAATAATATAGATTTATTTTTACACCTTGTATGACACCACTTTACCCTTCGGAAATATTCGTTTGTATCAAATTCGAGGTCAACTAATGAAATTGTATTGACAGAAATGGACGTCCTGATAATTAGTGTTGGTCTCTCTTGTAACACTATGTTACTGGCAATAAGGTTTATCTAATTATTTGGTAACACTTCCGTTGCAGTCGAAAATGTAGGTTCATGTTCTATTGGAACTTAAACTGATTTTTGTGATAAATTGTTCCTGTTTATTTTGGGAAGGCCTGTGATCTCTTCCCGGATACTTTGTATTTGGGTTCTCTCCTTCACCAATAAAAACAGACTAACGCCGTTTACATGTAAAATCGTTAAGTGTGATGTAAAACATTATTCAAAATTAATCAAAGATGGAAAATAGGTATTTAAGGCATATGGTATTCGTATCGAAATAGAATATTTACATACTGACCGCAATCTCCATCATTGCAAGTATATAGAGCGATGTAATGCATATGTCAGTACTTGTAGTCACGTGACCTTAGTGTTAACCGCTTTAAGCTTTGTCGTAGGAATACTTGAACGAATCAATAAAGAATAGACTTTATTTCGTATTTTTTTTTTTTAAATCATGAAAGTCATATCACAAAATAAACAAATATCACAAAAAGCAATCGGATACACAAGACACTGTACAGCCAACAGGCTTATATCGCAATATATATATATATATATATATATATATATATATATATATATATATATATATATATATATATATATATATATATATATATATATATATATATATATATATATATATATATATATATACATAGGTCATATTATGACCAGAACTACAAATCACAGAGATGAAAATTCGCTTCGTAGTTACAACTATTACTTGTATGTTAAACAGTAAAAAGAGAGTTAGGCCTAGTGCAGATTTTTCAAGCATCTTTGTTAACAGGTCGATATGTTTGACTTCACCGAATATTGTTGTCAGAAACAATTCGTCTCTGGATGTGAAATCAGGTTGTGCGAGATACATAAGTTACGTACGAATTAATCATCGCAGTCGATTCTTGGCTGATTGGTAAAAACAATGTCAAATAAAAAGAATACTTTCAGGTGTCATGGACGAATATTTGCTGTTTCCCTTCCCGTACGTCACACTGAAACTTCCTATGGTATTTCCCATTAACAATATATCACAATTCAAACGCAGATTCGTTGCAAATAAATCAGTTATCATTCAAGACAGCATGGATATGTGTTCGGCCATTTGCATTTTCAATTCTCATCTGACGCAATTAACCTTCCAGCACCATGCAGTCGAATATTATAAGCCATTATCTTCATCATCATCATCATCATCATCATCATCATCATCATCTTCGTCGTCGTCGTCGTCCTCCTCCTCGTCGTCATCATCATTGTCATCTCAATCATCATCATCATTATCAGCAACAGCAGCAGTAGCATCAAAATCACCACAATCATCATCGCGTATTAACTTATTCTTCAATTTTACTTATGTGATGTGATAAATATAAAAAAAAATCTCAAATATCAATGTATAAATCAATAGAATGTCCAGTATACAGATAGAGATCCGATAGAAATGGAAAAATGGACCTCTGGAAACCAAGAGATGGGATCAGGTGCCAGATCCAGTAAACAATAAACAACATTTTATTACACAGATTGAGTTTGTGAGTCAGTCACGCGTTTCATGAAAATAGCATTATGTGGCAGAAAGGAATATACACATGTCCATATATATGTATATATATATATAAATATATATATATATATATATATATATATATATATATATATATATATATATATATATATATATATATATATAAGCTTTGTGTGTGTGTGTGCGTGCGTGCGTGCAGGCATGCATGTGTGTGAGTGTGTGTGTGTGTGTGTGCGTGCGTGCGTGCGTGCATGCATGTGTGTGTGTGTGTGAGTGTAGGTATCTATCGATCACTAGGATACCAAGCGGTCACTAGAATTTTTAAAAAAGTTACTCACATGGCGACAATTGCCGCCCTGTCAATTTCCGCACTCCTCTCGCATTTAGTATCTATTATAGTCAACGATAGATTTCCTATTGATGCCTTCTTTAGTACTGCAAGTAAAGAGACAAAAATGTATAATTCAAGTCCATAAAATGTTTTATATATATATCATGAAGGAAAGCTATATACATGTTAGAAGGGGAAAGAATTGAAGAATATATAGAAATATATTTTTAACTTCCACCCGCTTTATTTGAATTTGATTGTGGATTCACGGCGGGTGTGACCGGTCGACCGGGAATGTTTACTCGTCCATGGCACCTGATTCCACCTTTTTTTGGATATGGTGTGATCCTACTCAACATTCTAGTACCCTAGTACTCTTCTATACATTCACTAAGTCACTTTAAAATCATATTAAGATCGGTATACATATACCTTTCTATTGTTTCCCATTTTTTTTTACAAAAAACATTACAAAATAAAAACCGAACCTTCAGTGTTTGACAAAAGTGATTAAGTTACAATTTGAATTGCATTTTTACTAAATGCATTCAAACTTGCATTAAAGACCACCTCTGTGTAACAGCCCATAAATATAAAGGCAATGCAAATGCAACCAGTATCATTTGTTATGAATTTGAAATTCAAAATCAACGAAAACATGCAAGAAAGTTATACAATGTACATAGTTCGGAAGGGAAATAACACCGGACGATCTAATAAAAACGTTCCTTCGCTGTTTTCAAAATGCCTCCGTTTATTCCACTCATTAAGTTCATATTCTCAACAATACCAAATTTACAGTTTTACAAGAGAGGACAAGGCGAATGCTCAGGACGATCGCTTCTGTCAGTTTAATCAGTTGAGCCAACCAATTCAAATGTGTCAAATTGCGTCATTGCATTGGTAACTTTAAAGTCTCTGATATATTAAAATAATTATAAAGACCATGATACTTTATGTTACTGTGCCCTTGTAGAATATCACTTACTGTTTGGTAATATTGTAAACTCGAGAGAATCTGATGAAGACTATTTCACAGTAACGATCGTTGTGCTAATATTTCGGCCTCTTTTTTTTTTTTTTACAAAAGTATCAAAAACTTAAACGGACATTACCACTTCCTTTAAGTGACCTTTATAGACAAGTTTTACAGTACATTGTTGACCGGACGTACCACCGGTTATAAAAATGCATTTTTATCCTCAACAAGTGTGCTTTATTCGCAACAAAACTATCCTCTATTGATAGTTCTCCAGAGTTATTTCCCTTTAGCGACCATATTGAAATGTAAGAAGTATATATATTTTCTTACATTAAGGAATCAAATAAAGTAAAGTATTCTGGTGTGAAAATAGTTTAAAAACTAGGTTCATGTTTTCTTCCAAATCTTCATAAATCTACACAACTAATTTAGATGATTTATGGAAGCATAAAAAAAATAAACACCGTGGCAGAAATAAACACTGAGGGAAAAAGGTCGTATTTCGGATAATTTTCTATAATTCGATGCGGATTGACAGGAAGCTGTTAGGTTTGATATATACTTCTGCAAACTCACTACTATTTGCAAGGCTGGTGGCATCCAATTCAGAACACGAATCTGGAAGACAAATCCCCAATACTCCAAATACATCTGCAACGGCTTCAAACTGAAATATATAAAATTTGGTTAGTGGAGGTTACGTCTGCCGTTGTATAATCATATCATTTTTTAAAGCGTTTCGCACATTAATAAGCAATGTTTAATTGCGCATTGTATTTCTTATTTAGATTAGTCCTGTTTGCGATTACTATGTTTCAATGGGTGAAATTTTGAGTAGCCTGTTCAATGGCTGCTATTGGGTGACACTCGTTATTTTGATGTTAATTATAAAATAGATAATGTAAAGATTTAAAAGAATGATGAAATGCAGTCACAAACATAATTATCAAAGAGGAAATACTTTTACAACCAATAATCGTAGAGCATAATATGTGTTACGACACTCAGTATTCTTAGAATACACAATATATAGGGAGCCGTGCTAAAAATGTAGGGCGGATCTTATTCAGACAAAGTAAGTGAAAGACGGACGGACACAACCCCAAAATATAAGCCCCCGGAAACCGGTGGGAGAGGGAAAAATCGAACATTATCTTTTACGGAGTACAACAGCAATGACTCAAGAACACTCCTTTTTTTTATGAAGTTTCACTCTTAAAACAATCTCTCGCATCCGTACAATATAAGCCGATCACTCATAATTTTTTTTATAAATAAGCATATTCTACAATATTACATTTCTACAGACCTCCAGTTTAAAACGTATGCGTATTTTCTAAAGAAAAAGTGGTATCATACAAGGTCAATTAATAAATCTAAGACTAAACAATTACAAATATACCTCATATCACACGATATCTTATGAGTATACAGAGACAGTTCTAGGTTTTTCTGCCACATCTATCACTGAAATTGCAAACAGCCACTACATATACATCAGATGAAAAGAACAAGATAAATCTTACCGGATTTTCCACAGTATCGCCTAAATCCAATGGGAAATATAATGTGCAATATTGGCCTCGGATTATTTGTCTGTCACCATTGGTTACAGCTTCGCCTCTGGTATTGACACACTCATCGTACGAACCGTACCACTTTACCTCACCCTCAAGGAGACCAGTTCTAGGTTTACCCGCCGCATCTATCACTGAAATGTCAATATATACATATTTAGTTATACGTCTTGTTGCCATCGTACCTGCCAGAGTTACTGCATTTGGTCACAAAAAAAACAAATATACCTCAATCTAACCATACCTCATTACAGGGACAGTTCTAGGTTTGCCCGACCCATCTATCATTGAAATTACAAAATGCAAAAGTATACAATATTCTGTCCAACATACTATCTCCAATTGTGTAGAATTATTGCCCTGAATTCAAAGAGAGTTGTTCTCGCCTGTATCCATTCTAATTTTGTATATTTTCAAAACATTCATATGCATTCAAGTTTCTCAAAGCATCACACCATTCTCCACAAAGAACCCTTTCTGAGTCGCTGGCCCATATATTATAAACATAATACCAAATTTATAATTCCCAAGGTGATCGTTCCTGTCAATTAAACTTCATCAGTAACGCTCTAATATTAAATAGCTTTCCTGACAAGAAAGTGGTATATTGCAAGTTTAAATAATAAATCCAAATCTGTAGCTAAAATTCCTCTAGGAGTAACCAATGTTAAAAGAGGTATATCTTAGCTTTTGAATAATTGACAATTTAAATAGTGTTATCAGTGCCAAATATTGCTTATAAAGTTAACTAATGGTACCGTGATATCGTGTATTATGTTAATTAATACCCTCGGGGACTCAAACGGGCCACCAGCAGTGGCACCGACCTATTGGTAATGGATATTATAAACATTATACAAACGTTATAATGCTCAAGAAGATAGTTTCTGTCAATTAGATTTAATCAGTTGAGTTCCAATTTTTAAAAATATTTTCTAAAGGGAAAGTGGTATAATGCCAGGTCAAAAAATAAATCTAAATACCTAATCAGATCCGTCTCAGTGTAACCACCGTATAAAGAAGAATATCTTAGAATATATATCTAGTAATTTGTATGGGCTTGATTTATCTTGATTTAACGAGCGTTGTGACTACTTAAAAAGGGACACTTGCCACTCAGCGTCCACAGCGATATACCAAAATTTATGTAACATTGGGCGGAGGGGTCGAGTGGGGAGGGGAGAGGGGGGGTGGGTGGGGGTGGGTGGGTGGGGTGGCGGGTGAGGGCGGCGGGGGAGGCTGAGGCGGCGGGGGGTTGGGGGGCGGGAAGGCAGGATGGGGGGGTAGGGGGCAGTGGAGGGGGGGGGGGGGGCGTGCGGGGGGGGGGGGGGGTGAGGCCGGGGGGGAGTGGGAGAGGGGGGAGAGGTGGGGGGTGGCTTGGGGTGGGGGGAGGGAATGTGGGACGTGCGAGGGGTGGGGGAGGGGGGGGTGGGGCGGGGGGGGAGGGGGAGGGGGGGGGGGCGGGGGCGGGCATATAGTAGTCTGTCGGGAGCCGAGGGGGGGGCGGGGTTAGGAGGCGGGGGAGGGCGGGAGGCGGGAGCGGAGGTGGGGAGGGCAGTAGCTGGCGTGGGGAGGTGGGTGGCATCTAGGGACGGGGGGGGTGGGGTTTGCCAGTGGGGGGTGCGCGAGGAGAGTGGGGACAAGGCGGAGGGGGGGGGGTAGGGGCGCGGAGAGGGAGGAGGGAGGGCCCGGAGGGGTGGGAGGGGCCGGGAGGTGGGGCGGAGGGGGGGGGGGGAGGGGGGCGGGCGCGAGGGGGGGGGGGGGAAAGGGGGGAGCGTGGTGTGGGGGGGAGCGGTGTTGGGAGGGAGGGGGGGGGTCGTGGGGTTGGGGGGGGGGTGTGGGGGTGTGAGGGAGGGGGGGGGGGGGGCAGATGGGGGGGAGAGGGGACGGGGGAAGGGGGGGTGGGGGGGGGGCGACGTAGGGAGGGGGGGGGGAGGGCGGCTGGGGGGGGGTGGGGGGTCAGGGGGGGGGAGGGAAGGGGGAGGGGGTGGGGAGGGTGGGGGCGGGGGTGGCAAAAGGACGGGGCGGTCGAGAGAGGAGGATTGGGAGGGAAGGGGAGGGGTGAGGGGCGGGACGGGGTCAGGGTGGTGGGGGGGGTGGGGGAGGGGGCGACGGGGGTGGGGGGTCGGTTCCGCGGGTGGAAGGGGATGGTGGGCGGGGCGGGGGGGGGGAGCGGGGGGGGGGGGGAGGGGGGGGGGGAAGGGGAGTGGGGGTGGGGGGGGGGAGTGGGTGTTTTGTGGCGCGCGGAGGGGGGCGCGAGGCGGGGAGGGGGGGGTCGCGGGTGGGGGCGGGGGGGGGGGGCGGCGGGGCGCAGGGGGGGAGGGGGGGGCGGGGGAAGGGGAGGAGGGGGGGGGGGGCGATGAGCGATGAGTGGGGGGGTGGGAACACGGGGGGGGGGGTGTGATGGGGGGGGAGCGAGGGCGGGGGGGGGAGCGTGGGCGGGGGGCTTGTGGGTGAGTGGGGGGGGGGGGGGTTGGTGGTGGGGGGGGGGGGGTGGGGGGAAAGGGGGGGGGGGGGGGGGGGTGGGGGGTATTGGGGGGGGGGTATGAGGGGGCGTACGGAAGGGGGGCCGAGGACGGGGAGGGGGAGCGGTGGGGTGGGATGGGGGAGGTTGGGGGGCGGGAAGGGCTGGTGCGGGGAGGTGTCGGGTGTGTGAGCGACGGGGTTGGGATAAAGGGCCAGCGGTGCGGGGGGGCTAGGGGAGTGGGGTTGGGGGGGGAGGGTAGGGTTGCGGGTGCGTAGGGCGGGGAAGGGGGGGGGGGGGGGGGGGGGGTGGGGGCTTACGTGGGGGGAATAGGGGCCGGGGCGGGGTCTGGGGCGGCAGTGGAGGTGGGGGAGGTGAGGGGGGGGGGAGCAGGGCGAGCGGTGGCAGATGGAGGTGTCGGGGGGGGGGTGAGGGTTGGGGCTCGGGGGGGGGAGGGGAGGGAGGTGTGGGAGGCTGCGGAGGTGGGGGGGGGCTTAAAGGGAGGCGGGGTGGGGGGGTTGAGACGGGGGGGGAGGGGAGAGGGGTATCTGGGGGTGCGGGAGGGGGGTGGGAGGGTGGGGGGTCCAAGGGGGTGACTGAGGGGGTGGGGAGTGGGTGATGGGGTTCGAGGGGGTGGAGGAGGGAGGGTGGAGGGGAGGAGGGGGTAATGGGGTGGGGGGGGTTGGGGGGTAGGGGGGGGCGGTGGGATGGAGCGTGGGTAGTGGGGGGGGGGGGGTAGGGGGGGTGGGGAGGGGGTGGGGGGTAGGGGGGGGGGGGGGGGTGGGGAGGGGGGGGGGGTGGGTGGGGGGGGAGGGGGCGGGACGGGGGGTGGGGGAGCGGGGGGGGGAGGGGTGGAGGTGGGGCTATCGGGCGGGGGTGGGAAGGGGGGGGGCGTGGGGGGAGGAATGGGGGGGGTGGGGGCGAAGGAGGGGGGGGGGGGATGGGGGGGGGGGGGCGCGGGGGGAGGGGTGTCTCTTGGTCGGGGGGGGCTGGGCTCGATGGTGGGTTGGGGGGAGCGTGTCAGGGGAGTAGTGGGGCGGGGGGGGGGTGCGGGCGGGTTGGTGTGTGGGGGCGGAGCCGGCGCGGGAGGGAGTGGGGGGAGGGTAGGGGGGGGGGGCAATGGGTAGGGGGCGTGAGGGGGGGCGTTGTGGGGACCGTCGCCGGGGCGGATGGGGGTCGGGGGGGATGGACGAGAGAGTAAGGAGGGCGGAGGGGAGCGCGGCTGCGGGCTAGGGAGGGGGGGGCGAGGGGGTGAGTAGGGGGGACGGGGCGCGGGTCGGGGGGGGAGGGCGGGATGGGGGGGTGGGGGGTCTATAGTGGGGGTGGGGTGGGGAGGGTGTGTAGGAGGGGGGGGGTGGGAGGTGAGGGGAGTTGGGCGTTTGGGCTGGGGGGGTGGGGAGAGGGGAGGGGAGGGGGGGGAAGGGCGGGTAGGCCGTCGGGCCGGGGGCTGTAGGGGGGGGGGGGGGGGGTGGTGGCGGCTCTGGGGGGCGCGGATACGGAGGGCGGGGGGGGGTGGGGGGGGGGCGGAGTGGGAGGGTGGGCGGGGGGGGGGGAGGGAGGGGGACTGGGGGCGGGGGGGGGGGGGGGAGGCTGGGGGAGGAGGGAGGGGTGGTGAATCGATGTAGGGGACGGAGAAGGGGGGGGGGCTGGGGGCTGGGTGGCGGGGGGGTAACAGACGGGGGTGCGGGGGTGGTGGGGGGTGGAGGGGTGTGGTGGGGGGGGGGGAGGAGGTGTGGGGGGTGAAGGAGGTTGGAGGGGGGGGGAGACGGTACGGGGGTGGGGGGGGGGAGGGGAGGGTCGGTGGGGGGGGTGGGAGGGTTGGGGGGGCGGGGGGGGGAGGGGGGGGCGGGGGGGGGCGTGGAGCGGCGGGGAGGGGTGTGGTGGGGAGGAGGGAAAGGGGGGCGTGGGGGAGGGGGGGAGAGCGGCTGGGGGGAGGGGGGGAAAAGCGCGCAGAGGATGGCGGGAAGGCGGAGTGGTGGAGGGGGCGGGTGGGGGGGGGGGGCGGGGGGTTGGGAGTGGGAGGTGCGGGGTTGGGGGGTGGGGAGGGGGGGGGGTTGGTGGGGGGGGGGTATGGGGTATGGCGGTAGGGTGAGGGGGGGGGGTGCGGGTGGGAGGGGTGGGGGTGGAAGGTCGGGGGGAGGGGGGGTGGGGTGGTGGGGGAGGGCATGTGGGGGGTCGGGGGCGGGAGGGGATCGGCTGGGGGGCATGCGGAGGTTGGGGGGGGTGGGGCGAGGGGGGGGGAGGGGGTGGAGCGGGGAGGGGAGTGGGGAAGGGGGGAGGTGGTGGAGAGGGGGAGGGGGGAGGTGCTGGGGGGGGCGGGCAGGGGTAGATAGCAGGGAGGGAGGGGGGGCGGGGGGGGCAGGTCCGAAGGTGGGGTGGCGCGGGGGGGTCGGGGGGTTGGGGGGGTGTGGGAGAGGGAGGGGGGTTGGTGGGTTTGAAGGGACCGGGGGGGGGGTGGGGGGGGGGGGTGCGGGGGGAAGGGGCGGGTGATGAGGTGGCGGCGGGGCGGGGGGGGGTGGCGGTGGACCGAAAGGCTGAGGGGCGTGGGTGGGAGGGGGGCAGGGGGGGGGGTGGTGGGGCGGGGGGGGGTGGGTGACGCAAGTGGGTGTGGGGGCGAGGAGGGGGGTGAGGGGGAGGGGGGGGGCGGGGGAGGGGGGCGGGGAGGGGGTAGAGTGGAGCGGGGGGGGGGCGGGGGGGGGTTGGAAAAAAAGCAGGGGGGGGGGGGTGCCGTCGTGGGGAGTTGGGGTGGGGGGTGGGGTGACGGGGGAGGGGGTGGGGGGGGTGAGGGCGGGAGCGGGGTGGCTCAGGGGGGGGGGGAAGTTGGGGGGGGGAGTAGGGCACGCTGGGGGGAGGGAATTGAGAGGCGTTAGTGGTTGGGTAGGGGCGGGGGGGGGGGGGGGGGCGAAGAGTGCGGGGAGGTGGGTCGGCGGGGTGTGAGGGGGGTAGGCGCGGGGGGACGGAGGGTGGGGTGCGGGGGTCGGTGAGGCGTGCGAGAGTGGGGGAGGGGGGGTGGGGTGGGAGGGGGTGGACGTGTGGGGCGCGGGGTCAAG
The DNA here is from genome assembly GCA_030159075.1 of Atrina japonica. NCBI lineage: Eukaryota > Metazoa > Mollusca > Bivalvia > Pterioida > Pinnidae > Atrina > Atrina japonica. Next base: position 38,031 of record BROG01001412.1, on the reverse strand, counting down.
GGGGAGGCGGGGTGGGCTGGGGGGTCGAGGGGTGGGCGGGGGGTCTGGCGAGGGATTGAGCGGACGTGGGGACCGGGGGTGGGGTGTGTCGAGGGCGGCGTTGGGGCGGTGGTGGGGGGGAGGAGCGACGGGGTGCGGAGGAAGGGGGCGCCGGGCGGAGTGGGGGGGGGTGAGGAGCGGGGGGGTGGGGGATGAGGACGCGGGGGGGGGGTGGGGGCGGGTGGGGGGGGGGGGGCTGGGGGCGGTACGAAGTTGGGGGGCGAGGGTTGGGGGGGGGGGGGGGGGGGTGGGGTGGGGGGGAGGAGGGGGGGAGGGGGGGGGAGAGGGGGGGGGACGTGTATAGATGAGGGATAGGGGGGGGACGGCGGGGGTGGGGGTAGGTGTCGGGGAAGGAGGGAATAACGTGGTAGGGAGCGGATGGGGTGCATGGAGGGAGGTGGGGGGGGGGGGGGGTTGGGGGGTGCTGGACGAGGGGGGGGTAGGGTCAAGCGGGGATGGGTGCGGGGGGGGCAGGGGGGGGTGGGGGGGAGCGAGGAGGCGGGGCTGGGGTGGCGAGGGGGGGGGCGGCGACGCGGGGACGCTTGGTGGGGGGGGGGTGATGGAGGGGGGGATTGCGGATGCGTGGTACCGGAGGGGGAGAGGGAAGGGTGGGGGGGAGGGAAGGGGGAGTGGAGATGAGGGTGAAGGGGGGCCGGGGGTTTGGGGGGAGCGCGGGGCGAGCGGTGGAGGGAGGGGGGAGTGGGCGGGGGGGGGGGGGGGGATGGTGGGTGGGCCGGGGTGGGGGGGGGGTCGGATGGTCGGGAGCGGGGGGGGGCGGGTGAGAGTGGGGGGGGGGGGGACGGGGAGTGAGGGTGGGAGAGGTAGTGGGGGTGGTTAGTCAGGGAGGCGGGGAGGGGGGGCGCGGGGTGGTGGAAGTAGGGGGGGGGAAGTGGGGGGGGGGGGGGGGGCGTGGGTCGGGGTGGACTCCGTCGGGTGTGTCGAGGGGGGGGGTGGTAATGGGGGGGGGGGGGAGAGGGGGGGGGGGGGGGGGGCGGGGGAATCGAGGCGAGGTGGTGGGGCGGTGGGGGTGGGGCATAGACGGAGGTGGGGGAGGTGGGGGGGGATGGTTGAACGGTGGGGGGGGGGGGGGGATGGGGGGGGGGGGGGTGGGGGGGGTGGGGGGGGGGGGCGCGTGTTCGGTGGGGGGGTGGGGGGGGGGGGGGGGGGGCGAGTGGGTGGGGCGGGGTGCGGGGTTGGGTGCGGGCTGGCGGTGTGGGGGGTCGGGGGGTGGTGGGGGGGAAACCAAATATTATCCACTACAATATCCAATTTAAATATACAGTGTGGCGAGGCGGGGGGCGGGGTTATGGGGGGGGAGGGAGTTCGGAGCGAGAGGTGGGGGGGACGCGGTTGCGGCGGACTGGCGAGTGAAAGGGGGGGGGGTGGAGGGGGGGGGGGGGGGGGGGGGGGGGGGGGGGTGGGGGGGAGGGGTGAGGGGGGGGGGAGGGTGGGGGGTCGGTGCGGGAGGGGGGGTAGGGCGGGGTGGAGGGTGAGGGGCGGCGGGTGGGGTGGGGTGGAATAAAGTTAGTGGGAAAAAGATGGAGCGCGGCCCGTTGAGACAGCGGGACCGGCGGCGGGGCCGGGGGGGGGGGGGTACTGGGGGGTAAATATTAAGGGGGGAGGGGGTGTAGGGTGGGGGGGTGGGTGGAGGGAGGAGAAATGAATGGGGGGTTGTAGGGCGCGCATGCGGGTAGGGGGGGGGGTGGGGTGGGTAGAGGGGTGGGGTAGGGGGTGGGGGGGAGTATGGAGGAGGGGGGGGGGAGAGAGGAGGCAGTGCGGGGAGGAGTGAGGGGGGAAGTGGAGGCTGGGGGGGGGGTGGGGGGAGGGGAGAGGGGGGGAATTGTGGTGGGGGGAGTGTGGGGGCGGCGGGGTGGTGTGATGGGGGGCGGGTTGTGGGGGGCGTGGAGGGGGAGGGTCGGGGCGGGGGGGGGGGAGGTTGGGGGAGGGTTGGTGTGGCGGATGGGGGGTGAGGTGTAGATGGGGCAAGGGAGTTGCGCGGGTGGTGGGGGAGATAGAGTTCGGGGGCGGGTATAATGCCAGGTCAAAAAATAAATCTAAATACCTAATCAGATCCGTCTCAGTGTAACCACCGTATAAAGAAGAATATCTTAGAATATATATCTAGTAATTTGTATGGGCTTGATTTATCTTGATTTAACGAGCGTTGTGACTACTTAAAACACTTGCCACTCAGCGTCCACAGCGATATACCAAAATTTATGTAACATTGTTATTTCCCTCTATGTATTTTTAGTATAAATCAAGTAAAAATGAAAAAGCACCAATTAATAATCGAAACTCGAGTCAATTAGAACACAACGAGTTTGATGTGCATATGGCCTCAAAATGAGGGACCATTGCGAATCCCAAGCAAGATAGGACCAGGTATCTGGAAGGAGTCACTGTCCTCTGCTGGCATGCCACACCCTTCCCAAATGTTCCAGGGAAACCTTTCTACTACGATGAATGGGTCAAATTTTGTGAAAAGACCAAGTTTGGTGAAGAGGACAAGTCCGCCAAAATGCACGACCGGCGAAAGTGAGTCACTGTCTGTGGCCATGCACCAGAATACAACACATTTTTCAAAGCATTCAATGAGAGTAAATTGTAAATCAAATTTGATATCCTGGAAATACCCCATAAAATCACGAAAATTTAAACATCCAATAAAGATCTCTCTTTCTGTTATTGCATATTAATCTAAGAAGTAAAAAAAGGAGAATAAACATGAAAAGAAAACATAGCTAATGAGTCTTGAATAAATGTGCAGTGCTGACTATTTCTATGTAGAATGCAGTTCTTATGAATTTCACAGGTATAAAATAGAAAAAATCCGCCTTCGGTATTGAGAGAGAGAGAGAGAGAGAGAGAGAGAGAGAGAGAGAGAGAGAGAGAGAGAGAGAGAGAGAGAGAGAGAGAGAGAGAGAGAGAGAGGACGGCGTAAATAGGTATTGATCTAATATTTCATACCATACACTTATGATTGTCACACACACACACACACACACACACACACACACATATATATATATATATATATATATATATATACATATACATATATACATATATACATATATAAATATATACATATATACATATATACATACATATATATATATATACATATTTGTATATATACATATATATATATATATATATATATATATATATATATATATATATATATATATATATATATATATATATCGCAGGTTGTGTAAAATCCATAATTAATATGCAGTGCTGTAGTGTTATATCATACGCCATTTGATTGGAAGTGATGAAGGCTACATTGTCGTTCAGTCTAGATTTTTGTTGTTTACCCGTTAACAACAACACACTATAAGTAAAGGATTTTGGACACATACATACAAGTGCCACAGGGAAAATATCTTTATGCGCTGCTTCAATAGATTTTGACACATTTCGCGGTTAAGAGGGCAGACCTTGATACGTATGTCTGTTAAAAATATAAATAGTAATTTTGGTTTTTGGTTATTTTCATTAATTTCAATATTATCACAGTGAAAGATGGATAATGTTTTCAAATATTTAACTTACTTAACTCATTCACGTCGAAAGACGCAGTTTGACTGGTCTAAGTTATTAATTTACATAATATTTGATTTTTCCATAAATGTGTTAGTTAATGTTAGCATAACAATACACTTCTGAAGTGAATTGCGTATTGTATAATATTTGCCAAAAAGATCATTGACCAAGTTCCTCAATGAAACAGAATTTTTGAAAATGTCCCTGTTGACTTGTCGACATGGGACGCTTACTCCTCCATAACACCTGATCCCACCTCTTGATTTCAAGAGGTCTGTGTTTGTCTATGTTTTTGTACCAGATTTGTACCTATATTCTGACATCCTACTGATTTAAACCTTGGTATCTGAGCCATTTTATATTTATGCATAATGGTGGTCTGATGTTAGTTTTTACCTTGACCCTCTATTTCAATTACGGAAACGTTATGTCGCAATATAACGTAATCGATTATGCTTCAGTGGCGAGCGTTTAGCGTAAAACAGTTTCATTTGCGACGCCATTTCACACCCGATTTGTTGCTGTCGGACTTTATATAAGCGACCTGTGTGTATGTTTGTAAACTTAAGCTCAGTACTTAAGTGTTGTCTCAAGAATCTCCGCATTTAAAAATGATTTCAGCGATTAATGGAGCAGATATTCATTTTACTTAATTGCCCTTATACTTCCTATCGTTTCATCAAACCAATATTGTAGGATTGACAAGTACATTTGTAATCTCTGTTACGGCTTGACACACACATTAAACAGATACGGATAATACATACTTGTTTATGTAAATTTGAACTGGAATTCTAAATAGCGTTTTACGCAACATTCAACATTTTGTAGTTATTTGTGGAAGCCCGTTTTCCGTATAAAGAAATTAATTTGATACCATATCCCTGATTAACATACCCGCCATTTTTGACATGGCATAAAAGCCATCGACTACATAGCATTTAAAGAGTAAACTATAAATAGATGCAAAAATAGACTTACCAGGACAAAACTTTCGCGCCCGGCATTAGAAAGCATTAAGTACGAGTTTCTCTTTAAACAAACAGCAAACGATATCGCTAGTACGGAACCCGATATCCTTATATGTTTATAATTTTGAACCCATTGTAATATTCCCAATATTTTGGAAATTTGCACGGAATGCAGATTTCTGCTAAAAGTTACAGTGAATAAATGTCATAAAACCCAGGTTCGAGAACGATCAACTTGTACCCAGTTTGTATATGAGAAACCGGAATTTATAACAAAGGTCGCTTGAATGTATGACAAAAATTCCCTTTTAACTTAAAATTCCTTTAAATCAGTTACTTTGTTGACGGGTTTATCTAGGTAAGGGGACTTAATGATATTACACATATTTTTCATATTGCTCCTGTATCTTTCTGGGTTATAATTCTTACTGAGAGGTAATAACAAAAACATATCTTGAATTGAATTTTGGGATCCATAACTAGTGCAAGTGTGTGTATGTATGTCTTTTCATGTTATTGTAATATTTTAGTCCCGAAAAAGGGACTGGTCGTCCCGACAATTTGACTTTATTGTTGTCAGTCTCGTTATACTAGTGCTTAATATAATTATTTTCATGACTGAATATATTTGGTTAAGTCCAGGACATTTGTGTACACAATGCTGTTGGTTTTGCATATATATATATGCCTGTTTGATTTTGCTTCGGTCAATTTTATTTTGCAAACATTGTTTATCTTAGTGTTTTGAGTCGAAGGAAATTAGCACAGTAGTAAATGCACTTTGTATTCTTTTTTCTAATTATGTTATAGAAATGTTTTATTGCATTTTTTTCATTCTCCAGATCATTTTTGATCAACGGTACTTCACCTATGAACATCTCTTTAAGCTTCTTTTTCCATCATTATGAAATATGATATGCTATAGAAAAGCTGTTTTACAAACATTGTTATATTCTTACATTTCCCGCAGCAATGTCCCAGAAACTGAAACTCAGTGCTAGTCTAGACAGTATTTATATCATCTACAAATGAAGATACGCAGGTGACGTCACACAGCGATAATACCCCATTCATTACATGACGTCACACAGCGATGACACCCCATTCATTACATGACGTCACACCAATATTTACCATTCAGAGTACTATATACTTTAGTGTTCTATTTTTAACTTCGATCTTCCATCATAATGCAACTGATCTCATATAAAACGAGATATGCTATTCCATTGTCTTTTTCAGTTCGATTATTATGATATGTAAATACAAAAATGGATGCTTACGGGCGCCTTTCTATCGATATGCCACCTAAACGACATCCATACTGACAGTAAATGCTCTTTGACAAGCGTTTATCGGTCAAATATTTACATTTCCAGTAATATCTGCGTTAATTTAATTCCTCATTTGACGTCGGAAAACAACGCAACCGCATTCTTAAGATGAAAATATAGCATTCAGAAAAAAATCTATACTTTACTGTTATACATTTGACATCGCTGTTCCACCTCAATTGGACCGATCATATGTAAGGTGTAATATTCGATCCCATAATTCCACTTTTCATTTGTGAAAATACGAATTGTAATGATCAGCGGCCGCCATTCTATTTATCTATCTCTCAAACGGCATCCATACTGAGAATAAATGCACGTTGACATGTGTTCATTCGTTAGCTAACTTTTGTGTACGAATCAACTATTGAATTAAGGGTTAAGAACTTACTTTTAAGTGCCCATTCTTCTCCCGTTGCTATAGCCTCCAACATTAATTCTAACTGATCCCGGCATGTTTTAGACGTCCGTTGACCAATCTTTGTTGTTCCAACACTTTTAAAATCCCGCCTTACGCCTACAGGATCCCTTTGCAATAATTCTGTATATGAATTATAAAGCCGCTTAAAATTCTGCAACAACATGAAGGTATCATTTTTCAGCTGAATTTGATACCTTTCAAACGAGTTACTTTTAAAATCATTAATATAGTAATGTCCATTTGATTGTCCAGTCTGAAATATTAACAAAGGAATGTAACAAAACAATGTTGATTTGAACATCGTCACCATCAGAAAAGTTTGTGAGCACAGTTAAAAAGACACGGCGACCAGATATAGTATGTAAATTAGTATGGCTAAGTAATTGCGGTAGAATCTGAATATCAAAGGATACCCTAACCCCTTTAGCGATTGAAACTAAATGTTGGCTGCATGTAGTTGATGTTATCGTGCATTTGTTAATGTATAAATCGGTATAAAGACGTACGACGACCTAATGTGTGGTTCAATTTATGTACATCTATACACATTGACACGCATACAAACATAATTACCTAGAAAGCGTCAACGAACTAATTCACACGCGTTCTTGGAAAATATAGAAATTTGAATATATCTTAAATCTATCGAACTCGATGTGTACAATTCATTCACACAATGAATCAATAGATAATTCCCGACTGCACTTCTTATTAAAAATAATTCTTAATTGAAGAACAATTTTATAACGAATTTTATACAACGAACTTATAATAAATAATTCCAATGTTTTTTGACGTCTCAACCAACGTCTTTGATAGTTGTTGTTTGTTTATTGTTGTTTAACGTCCCACTCAAGAATATTTCACTCATATGGAGACGTCACCAATGCCGGTGATAACACACTTGTTGACTCTCTTCGACAAGCCTAAGCAGGCCTAATCTCTGATCAGATAACTTGTGTAGATCAAAAGTAACAAAAGGTTTTCTTTCTACTTCATAAGAAAGTTTCTCTCTTTTTTCTTGTTTTGAAAGTTCATGTTTAATCTCAATTTAGAGGATTTTTTGCATTTAACGAATTGCATTGTATCCATTCATTCAGCCCACGTCGCTGAAACTACAGAACAAACTGTCCTAATAAATAGTTTAACTATATATCTATATCTATAAAAATCTCAGATACCAAAGCATAAACCAATAGAATGTTCAGGACATAGATACAAATCCGGTAAAAAAGGAAACCAAGAGTGGGATCAGGTGCCATGGAGGAGTAAGCATCCCCTGTCGACCGGTCACATCCGCCGTGAGTCCACAGTCAAGTCCAGTAAAACACCTGAGGAGTGTATCCTCGTCACAATTGGTACAGACGTCTCAACAACCGCCAACGAAAAGGCAATTCAACATTTCACTCAGTGAAACGGAGTATTCGCAAACAAGACTATTATACCGACCGTAAAACTTGAGGAACGTTGACATTAAACGCGGTTTTCGGTATCCCTGTGTCAATAATTTGTCAGTGAGTAGTTTACCTCTGTATATGAAATCTTTATATGTTGTGCACACCCTGGTATATCGGATCATTTGTGAAATATAAACTCCATATGCGGGTGACTGAGGGATATTACTACTTAAATGTGGAAAATTTACGATGGGAAAGCCGAAATCGTCGCGTTTATCGTATAGCTTCGTTGCTAATTTCCCGTTTGTGTTTATATTAAGTAAAATGTCTAAGTATGAAGCGTGTGTGCTTGATTCTGTTGTTTTTATCTATATATCTATCTATCTATCTATCTATCTATCTATCTATCTATATATATATATATATATATATATATATATATATATATATATATATATATATATATATATAAAGCACTAAAACCAACGATACTATCTTAAGTTGCCGTAATAACTTACAAAACATCTAAAGGACATGCTCATTATAACCAGATTAGACAAGCATCTGCCTATGTCCAGCTTCATGAATTGCAAAGAGAACATGCCTGCTTTGCAAACACAGCAACGATACCAATAACTTTAGCAGCACTACCACACGACGCATCCTTAAGATTTCGCAAAGCACATCATGTCAAACTAACTACTGCATGTATCTCATCATTTTCATGTTTACAAGAAGCAATACGTTAGTAAAACTCGATACCTCTACAGCCGCATCAATAACCTCCGGTCCACCATTGAAACCAACAAAAAGGATAAGGAAGCGATACGATAAATAAAAACGGAAAGAACAAATTTGGATGCTCAGACTTTAGTCTATCAGACCAAAAACCATTAATATGCTTATGGATTTCACAAAATTGAATTCTGTCTGACACCTTTTCGCGATGTGATTTGAGTTCGAACTGATGTAAACTTGAATCCACCGTTGTTCATCATTTTGGTAAGAACTTGTGCTGTGTCGAATCCAGCCATTACCAGAATTTGTAAAATTGTTGGGTAAAAGGGATCGAACTTTTTATTCACCGAATCCGTCTAATTGAGTTCATTCTATCTGAATGACTTTTGAAATTAATTTGTTTTGACTTTGTTGATCAAATTTATTTAGTAACTTTTTTAATTTCTTGTTATTCTTTCTTAGATATACTTCTATTCAAAGTTCGTGTGTAGTTCGAATATAGATTTTAATTATCCATTTGTTTGATTTCAATTTTCATTTATTTATTACTTTATCACACTGTACTTGTAATATGTAGCATTTTTTCATTCTCCGGCTGTGTGTGAATAGTTGTTTTGCGTGTGTATGTGTGCATGTTCTCATGCTAGTTTTAATTGTTTTTGTTCCGATGAATGGACAAGTCATCCCGAAAATTGACTTTGATTTTGTCCGTGTCGATTGTCATTGTATTGCTTTATATATATATATATATATATATATATATATATATATATATATATATATATATATATATATATATATATATATATATATATATACTCGTTCTTTTAGATGACTTATTATTTATCCGACATTTAAGCTCGTATATGTACATTTCATTCGGCGTTGATTCATTATCGCTAACACCGGACGACAATAGATGAAGATAAGATATTATTAATCGTAAACAAAGATATTAACTGAGAAAATTCAAAGGCGTCCGACACCTGAATACAATACGTAATACTTGCATTTCTCATAATTTGGTTACATTATAGTATTTATGCCACAGGTATGTATGCCATCCTTAGGCCATGTTCATTTGTTAATTGTCATGACATATATTTTGTTTAAATAAGATTTAGTACATAGTGTAACAGTATTGCAGAGAATACTTTTAATAGGTTATATTACTAATTTGGCTAATATAAATATATGCGTATTTCTGTCTTACTATATATATATATATAATACGGGTAGATTGGCATGTGTCACGAAACCGTATTACCCGTATGACAGCGTGCATAACGAATTTGTTCATGTTATTGAGCATTCAGCAGAAAATCATAGAATCATTCGTCATGTTTAGTTCCATATCAAACACGTTAATTACACTTAAAATTATATGTAGATTTAACTGTTTTTCCTAAACCAAAATCATAAAATTCATATGTATTTTACCGGATCTTCTCTACCGTATGATCTATGTAAAATACAAAAGTTCTGTCCTATTCTTACAATGAGGTTGTTGATTCAGAATGATAATTCACAAAATGTGAAACACATTTTAAGAGGGAATATATACAAAGATATGCAAACACACACACACTACACACACACACACACACACACACACACACACACACATATATATATATATATATATATATATATATATATAATATATATATATATATATATATATATATATATATATATATATATAAATATATATATATATATATATATATATATATATATATATATATATATTATATCAGTATGCTATATTATTATGCATCTGCATTTACTAATACTTCACCTTACATTATCTTTACAATAATTGTTTGCCAGAAAATAAATATTTCTTAGAATTTATTTCTCTCAAATAGACATAATTTTTCTTCAGGATTAGTGAAGATTTAGGACATGCTTTGACTGGAGGTCTTTACTTAGAACTATTGAGCTATTTTTAAAATGAATTCTTTAGAATGTAGATACTTACTCGCTTTAAATCAATTCAACTAAAAAATTGTTAGTTTATGATTTCTCGTTCCCGAAATATTTCGCAAAAAAAAAAAAGAAAAAAAAAAAAAAAAAAAAAAAAAAAAAAAAAAAAAAAACAAGAAAAAAAAATGAATCTCATTTGCACACCTTTAAAATGCTCGCGGACGGCGTTAGGTGGCGCTGTAGGTCTATCACGTCATTTAGGAAAGAGGTCTGTAACTATGAGTTGTGAAAACCGTTAGCCTACAGTGATACCATTATAAATCGAGTCGAAGATAACATATCGACGGATTAAACATAGTCATAGGTAATCGGTGTAGCGAGATAAGGAAATACATCTAAAACAGGCCATGTCGTTCATAAATTTCCAAAGGAGAAAAATATAAGACATTTGAACACTAGATTTGTAAAATTATTACGTAATTTTAAAAACTCTCTGGTTTCAGATATAGCTTATAATGAAGGAGTTTCAGTGGATTTTCTCTTTTAATAAGTATTCATTATTATTAATTTATTTTACATGCATTTTTGTCGTATGATTAAAAATGTTTTGTACAAATATTTAAAAAAAAACTTAGGTATAAAATACGGAATCTTCGCACACTAGTCCAAATATATTTTGATCAGTTATAGTTTTGCTTCAAATTATATGTGAGATCGTTGATTATTGCATTTCCTAACACATTATTAAAAAAACATACCGAAATAAAGTAAATAAATTTCATAACCATAATACCAAAGTTATAATGCTCAATGCTCATATTACAAATCTTATAATGCTCAATACTCATATCACAAATCTTAAAATGCTCAATGCTCATATTACAAGTCTTATAATGCTCAATGCTCATATTACAACTCTTATAATGCTCAATGGTCATATTACAAATCTTTTAATGCTCAATGCTCACATTACAAATCTTATAATGCTCAATGCTCACATTACAAATCTCATAATGCTCAATGCTCACATTACAAATCTTATAATACTCAATGCTCACATTACAAATCTCATAATGCTCAACGCTCACATTACAAATCTTATAATGCTCAATGCTCCTAATACCAAAGTTATAGTGCTCTGTTATATATAAATAATTAATAAATGAATGAATAAATAAAAACAAATATTTAATTGGTTGATAAAATACTAAACAGTATACTTTCCTTTGTGAATTTCTGTAATGTCGGCTTAAAATGTATTTTATTCTATATTTTTAGAGAGAGAGAGAGAGAGAGACAGAGAGAGAGACAGAGAGCTTTTGAAGCTTCGTTGATTTATCTCCGATTTTAATGACCACTGATATGCGATGGATTGTTTAAATTTTAGGTGACTTATTTTCTTCATTTACTCTAATATTTTCAGTTATCAATATAATTATTTAATCGTCAACAACAATGTAAAAATATCGATGCTTTTCTGGAATGCGTGTAAAAGAATTGCCACATTTTTATTTTAATGTACGTCTTAGGGTAGGGTGTCCTATTGATAATAAGTTTATTGCAAATGTCGGCTTTTTTAAATCTAACGTTTCATTTCACATGTACTTTCGCTGTAAGTGAAATGATTACCGGGCATCAAAGGAGATTAAAAGATGTAGGTGCTGTAATCACAACATCTGAGAGTCGATGTTGATAATTGTACACACCAGCAAAGTAGTGATATTTCTATACATATTTCGTAATTATTATGCAAAGTTTCCTTCATCGTAACTTCAGGATTAAGTATAAATTTAAACTTCCAAACTGAATTCTGAACTAGAAATTTTGCCTACTTCCTTTATACCCGTCAGTAGCAATTGTATCCCTTGACTTACGTCACGACCGATAGAAGTTTTCAGCTTTCTCTCTTGTTTGGATTTCCCGCAGGTGAAAAAAAAACAACTTTGTCGTCTTATATCTCAGGTACGAGACGTCGGATCGATTTCAAATTTTCAACACATGCATTTTTGCATCACACTCTGTTTTTGCAAATCATATAGCGTTTGGAATGCACTTCAAGATAATTTTTCAGTATAACGATCATTTTTAATTCCGGGAAAACAGAGATGTGTGAAACATTATCGCTGGTTAAACTTATAAACTACATATATATATATATATATATATATATATATATATATATATATATATATATATATATATATATATATATATATATAATATATATATATATATATATATATATATTTGGAAATCGACATTTCGACCGATTCAGGTTATTGATACTACACAAAACAAGGGATTTTGTTTGCGTAATACGTATGAATTTTGCCATAAACAATCTCCGTACCTAATTTTCAAAAATAAAAAAAAAAACGTGTAAATGGGTTATCTTAATTATGTATCCGATTTGGATAAAAGCGATCATCGACATATAAGGAATATAATGCTGCCGTAGAATTCACTACTGCTTTAGTAATCTACGTTACAGCTTGATCTTAAAGTTTAACTACCATTTGGTTGTGACACTTGTACTCGATCGACACCATATTCTATGACGCATCTTTGCACACTTCTTCTCTTCTGATAACTCCTAATCATTTAACAGTCCTGTCAATCAGTACTCGATTAGGAAAGGTACTACTTGTCATCCGGTTATCAAAACACCTATTATTTAATTTTACTGGTTAGGATCCCGTTGTCGTTCTGGCTAACGGCATTGACATTTAATCAATTCAACGGTAAATACTCGAACTTCGAGGTTTCGAGATTAAAATATAAAGGGATATATAAATCGGGACTTCAAATTGAGAAAGTTTCAAGACCTTTGAGGTTTCGACGTTCGCGCCATAGAGAGTCACCTGTATGTATTTATATTTGTCATCCGGTTATATATATATATATATATCGAAGATGTAAGTGCAGATGTACCTATTCTTGCTGTACAACACAAGGTTACAGTGACCTCACGTTATATTTCTTTCTAATGAATGTGTATAGCTATAAATAAAGACCAATCATGTACACGGTAAAATTTGATGCATTAAAGGTTACGGCACATCTTGTTTATGTGATAACTCACAAGGTCACAAGGTTTGACCTAATGTGAGATATGAGCAGTCAGTAAATTACGTATTATATTACATATTTACATATGTATACGATTGCCTTTTTTATGCCCCTTTCTCACTCTGCTAATGAGATATCATAAATATACCATAATTTGTAAAACTGTTTGTAGGGCCTACACATTTTATCATCTAAAACATATATACCGCTCTTTGAAGCATTATATGGAAAATAAAACATCTTCACTTGCGCCGTCCCTATGTGTCTCACATTTCAAAAGAAAAAAAAACAACTGCTAGGGGCTAGGACAACCAATTGTGTTCTTTTATCGGCCGACATGTTTCTTTATTCATAAGAAGCAGACTTCATTCAAAAACTGCTGAATCAAAAGAAGAAATAGCCAGCGGTGTCCGTTAATTTTACATTTAGATATATCGACGATGTATTGTCAACTGAAAATGATAATTTTCATACATATATATACATGTATATAAAATATCAAGATTTCTATTCACACTCACAAATATTTTTATAAAAAAAATGCTTGTTTATTGTTGTTTAACGTCCCACTCAAGAATAAATAACTCAGTTACAAAAGTATAGACCATTAGGATGTCCAGGATAAAAGTACAAATCTGGTAAAAATGGACAAACACGGACCTCTTGAAAGCAAGAGGCGGGATCAGGTGCCATGGAGGAGTAAGCATCCCCTGTCGACCGGTCACACCCGCAGTGTGTCCAGTCAAATATGAAGGGTATGGAATAGTAGGTATTTTTCCGACATGATAGGTAAAATATATATTTTTTCCTAAAATAAAACGTGATGGGCGCTATTGTTATTTTAATATATCCTCTGTCTTTAATATTAGCTTGATGGCAAAAAGTAACGAAATATGATTTGAATAATTATTCACTTAATTATTTGGAGGTTTATAAACATTGAAAAAAAATATTTTACTGGGAGAATTATTATGTTTCCTCTATTGCTTTTTACTACATACTTCCTTTATAACGTCATCAATATGTAAGTTTATTCTTATAGAACGTCTTACAGCATCAATCTACAGGATACAAATTGTGATGTCGGATAAACACGGACCTCCGCCATTGGGAAGTAATTATCCCAATATGACCGGTCACACCAGCCGTGAGTCCGTAGTCACATTTAAATGAAATTCGTGTGGAAGGGATCCTCCTCACAACTGCAGCAACAACCCCTATCGAACATTTACAGTAAAACCTGTTATAGCGGCCACCTCTATATAATGATTACCTGCTTATAAATGTCAGTTTTTTCAAGGCCCTTCACTGATACTTCAACTAAATTGAACCAGTGTATAAGGGTCACCTGCACATAAAGGCCAATATTATTGATTAATGGGTGATTTATTATCATTGATTGAAAAAGTAAAAAGTACATTCAAGAAATGTTAAGGTATTGCTTTGTTGTATATACATCCAAAATAATGTCATTTATTTGTAAGTTTATTCGTATAAAACTTTTTATAAGTATATATAAATAATTCCAAATGTGGGTGGTATTTGAGCCGTAAAATAATTAGTATTCAAGCCATTCTTCTTCTAAATTCTAAATACAATTTGGACTGGTTTTAATTATGCATTTTGGAAGGTATTTTCGTTCCTGTAGATTTTTCTGAATTGCACTGGTCGGGGCCCAGTAGCCGGCTTGGACCCAGTGGCAGCCTATGGTTTTATTTTGTCTTTAGCATGTGTCTCGACAATAATTTATTATTTAGTTTGAGAAAATTGTCCATCACCATGTGAATAATCTAAAAAAAAAAATCAAAAACTGTATTTTAAATAGCCGTAATCATAAAGTAGCCGGCTACGTGTCCATGACCTGTAGTTTCTGTTTAGTGTTGAACCAGATTGTTTATATATATATATATATATATATATATATATATATATATATATATATATATGATAGGAAGAAGACGTATATTTTGCCATTTTATCTTTTGTTTTGCGTAATACTTTAAAATTCGATTATAACGAATTTCAAGGAACATTATAGTTAAATTCCTTATAAGAATAGTTTTGTATCTATGTCATGGACATTCTGTTGATTTTATACTTTGGTATCTGAAATTTTTATATTGTTATATGTTTAATGTGAAGTTAGATGACGGATTTGAATGTAATTCATTAAGCCAAAAAAAAAAAATAAAAAAAAGGAAACAAAAGCGATTGGTTAATTTTATCCAGAAAACTTATTCAGTCAGAGAGTAGGCCTATGCTTGGCAAAAAATTGACTTTTGTTTTAATGATAATGATAACTTTTCGTTACATAAAATTCGTTATAAAAATGGGTTTGACTGTGAATTGATAGCAACGCAGTCATTAAAGAGCATTCTAAATGGAAAATGAAATTATCAGTTTTTATAGTACTCATCTTTGCAAGAACAACCATGAAAATCCGATCAAAATCGGTGCACGCGTTCTCGAGATATTGACAGCCAAAGTGAGCGGTTTTACCTGCTTTCAGACAACTAATTAGGAATTCATTCCTGTGAGTTACACTGTGACGTCACGGAATGGCCTTAGGATGACTACCGTCATGGCGGAAATTAAAAGTGGACGGCAAAGCGAATCATATTTATCGCTGTTGAAAATCACTAAATTAACCAAATAAATTTCATTTTGAGCTTTTTGTTTAATATATATGAATTCATTTGATCTAAATACAGTCATACGACTAACATGATTTTGGTTTTTTCAATGTGTCAGATTTACGGATGGATGGCTTAGTTATGCGCGAGTTTTTATCTCGTATTTTTTTTTTATTTGGCCGTTCTCGTGTTTTATGAACAAAAAAGAACAGCGGCCGCCTGTGACGTATGCTATTTTTAATCCTTAAAATACCCACTTACTTCACACCTTCCAGTACATCGTTAAATGATGTAACCGCACCCCGATTCCCTCCAACTGTATAAAACCTACATACGAGTTTTGATGTCAGAACGAATTTCAAAGAAGTCGATATTTTATATTTCATGTAAATAAATAAATAATATATCTTAAATAAATAAATAAATAAATAAATAAATTCTGCTTGATGATAGATTAAATGATGTGACGACAATTGTATTTTTTTTAGTGATATACATATCGTATACACATCATTAATATCATTAAAGTCATATAAAACTTGACTCCGACGGAATGCAAATATATAATAAAAGCAATAAAAATTACACCTCCGTGTGTTACTTTGTTTGCAAATAAAATATAATCCAACTTCAGTTTGGGACCCCCCAAAAATCGTTAATTTCCGAGATGATTGGGTGTAGTATTCTTCTCATAGGCGTTCGACAGAGCATACGTTTGTATATCACGCGTAACAAAAATGTGATGTTTTTTTTTTTTGAGTAAATTTCAATTGACAATATTGCGAAATACAATTTACATGTATAATTCCTACATTTTAACTTAAATCTTCATATAGTAAGACGATTAATATGTTAAACTTAATAGTATTATGTTTCCGTACGGTACTTTTAGAGTGACAAAATTTTCTTTCATATAATTGACACGTAATATTTAACCAAATGTAAATAAAAGCACGACCATGAAAAATAACATTGTACTTCATTAGAAAAAAAATCAGTACTGCAATTTGTTGGCTTGTAAACGGTACAAAGAAAGAGTGCATAGTTCGGGAATTTAATTTCGGTCCAAATATTTTCGCCAACATCGCATTCAAACTGCCTCAATCTGTTTACAAGGAGCTTCTCGGAAACATATACAACTATCCCCACACACAAACTTTGACAAGTGCGATCAGAGCGTATAGAATCTGGATAAAACCCATCAATGTTAATATCGAAATTGCTAACATTATTGTCTCGTTGACACAAACTACATGATAGTCAGAGGTTACGCCGTTAAGGTAATCTATTTCATTGCTTAAACTACGTATATTACGAGAGCCGGCCTGGCTCAGTCGGTAGCGCGCTCGTCTCTGGGTCGTGAGGTCGTGAGTTCGAGTCCCGCCGGCGACAGGTTGGTTTCCTGTCTTTCGGATGAGAAAGTAAAAACTGGAGGTCCCGTACCCGTGTCACAGTAGGTGTCGGCACGTTAAAGAACCTTCACTGCTCAATGACCTTAAGTGTCGAGCATAGGCCAACATTTGAAGCCCTTCACCGGCATTTGGTGACGTCTCCATATGTGTGGAATATTCTTGAGTGGGACGTTAAATAAACAAACATATAAAGATATTAAGATGAAATATAGATATACACTCGGACTTAGGACCGGAATTTTGGTGGTTATCCATTGACAACAAAAGAAATAGAGAAATAGACGCACCGGACATAAAACTATCCATACTGGGCAGTAATATAAACATGAAAAACGAAACAAATTTTCATCTTAAACGTCGACAGAAATTGTCGAGGAATGCAATGGCCAACAAGAGATTGAGAATATTATTGTTTACAAAGGGTAGTGCATTTACATATTACAATAATATCATCTCTACCCTACCTTGAGAGTTAAAGTTAGGGTTAGGGTTATTATTAACAATAAACTGTCCACGAGGTTTGCAGCAGTAATGTCTACAAATAATGTAGAGAGAGAATATTCTATGACTTCTATGCGTAAACAAAACGATAATATATACAAGAAGTGAGGAAAACATTTTGTGAATGGGGGGGGGGGGGTAATACAAGGTGTTTTTGTCCATCTCGTTTTGCACTACAAATAACGGACACAATAGACTGACTGTATTTAGTAAGGTCCTCTGTGATGACGATTCGACCAATGTCATTCTTTAGTTTTTTTATTGTGTGTGGGGGTGGGGGTGGGACTGGCCCCCTCCGGCACTAGATTAAAGACTTGGGATGACATAGTGAAGGATAGATGACGATGCCTTAGAGATCTAGGGTCTTCAAGTGGACCATCTGACTCAGATTCTTTGTGTTTACCCAAGCGAATCGATTTGATTTTTTTTGTGGATTTTTTGTTTTACGCCATACTCAACAATCTTTCATCTTTCAGTCATATGATGGCGTCCAGTTTTTATTGGTGGAAGAGAAACCCCGGTTACCCGGGTAAAGACCACCGACCTTCCGCAAGAAAACTTGCAAACTTTCCCACTTAATTCGAAAGACCCTAGCGGGATTTGAACCAGAGGTGAAAGGCCTTGTGATTTAAAGCGCAATGCTCTAACCACTCGACCACGGAGCCCCCCCCCCCCCCCCATGCGAATCGATTGAAAACAACGAAACCATAAAATGTACTCACAAAACACAAAAAAGAACAGAAAAATGTTATATAACAATCACTGTATCTATCACAAGAAGTCTGGCAATGATCACACAGAAATTTAGCATATATAACTACAATTTTCCCTCAACTGGTTTTCAAAGCTCCCACTTTAATCGCCATCTTATGACCTTTTGGGCGCTTAATGGAACCAATTAATAGTCAAATTAGCGTATTTATTATAAGGTATATTGTTAAAGTTGGTGTTGTTATAATGAAAACCTTATGATATTATCCTCTAGTTGGGGGCTATACATAAACTGTTACTTACAGTTTTCAGGTTCCCACTAGAGACGATTCTCGATTGTATGTAAAAAGGGGAGGGGCGCCTATAGGGACATGGACGCTTAATGAGTTCGTATATTTATACAGAAAGAAACCTCTTGTAAAGGTTAAGAAAAATCAACATTTTAAAGCACATCGAACTTCATGGGGATAGGATTGTGTACTATATTTAGAATGTAATACATTTTTATTATAGTTTTAAGCATTTATTCTATATTTTTTCCCGGTTCACTATGAAATGGCGTGAATGAAGACTTTGCACACGATTTATCAAGCTGTCTCAACCTGATTGGTTAGTATCACGAAAAAGAGAGACAATTACTATTTGTAGATTCAATGTTTGTAATGAGAACATAAACCCCTATCACTTTGAGAGACACCCAAGCAAAAACAAGCTCAATAACTGCCCCGTTTTCTATAAGAGGATCTAGAGGAACAGTTATTTTGCACGATTAAACAAACTAGTTTTTATCCTTATGTATCGATCTATACAAATCGATTGCTTCGTTTTTTACGTCACATGCATGCGAGCTGATGCTTACCTGTCCTGAAATTTACCTGTACACATATATCTCTAACGACATCATGAGCTGTGGTGGGTGCAAAATTTTACAATCACATTTTAGATATTTAGATACTAAATGCAATTCTCTTGATTGCAGGTATACGATTTATTATACACTTTTAGAATAACACAAGTCGCAAGACCTCACAATACCCAAGTGTTAACCGTTTTACATTTTGGCGTAGGAATACATGAATATACATGTTCGTACATCATCATTTTATACCCGAATCGGACAAAGCTAGTCTTCTCCATCGTTCCAAAACATTTGATTCTGATATTGTCCACGAGCTGGGTATAAACGGTGATCTCGTCCAATTTTAAATTCGTCCCATCGCAGTCTCGGTTTTATCATTCTTGACACATATCAATCCCGGTCAATATGGAATCTACACAGCAATTGACGGTGGGGTCAACTCAACCAATGTATCATTGCATATATTTGGCTATACGTTTAGATATATTAGTTGGCCTTGTCTGATACCACATTCTCTTTAGAAAAAACTATTCAAAATTATAGCTCAACTGATGAAGTCTAATTGACAGAAACGATCGGTTTGAGCATTATAACATTGGTATTATGTTTATAATATTTACATATAAAAGTCGGTCTTTTGAAACAACTGGTACAAGGTACTAACTGTATACTAACCATAGGCGTCGGAAGCAAATTGAAAGTGGGGGGGGGGGGGGCTAAACCAACTTAAAAACACACACACGCCAGAAGTGGGGGGGGGGGGGGGGGGGCTAAACCAACTTAAAACACACACACGCCAGAAACGTCTTTGGGGCTAAGACCCAATTTTCAACATCTATGCCTATCTTTGCAAAAAAGTCGGGGGGGGGGGGGGCTCGCTCCCCCCCCCCCCCGGCGCCTATGCTAACAATGTACAACTATGAGCGATTTGCAGCTAAAGGCTAATGACGTCATCACTTTGTTTATACTTGTTTTTACACTTGTTTTAGGAAATGGCCTACTCACTGTTTATCTGACGGCGCACATGGCATTGGCAATTATCTTCACAATATCCTTCCGCGTTGTAAGTTAGATAAGCCATTGTAACAAATATCAAATGCACTGCTTTAAATTATTATCCACCTAAGAAGCAAATACAACTACATACAAAAATCACCATTTAGTTTCTCAAAAATTGATGATGACATTCTCTATTGTATTAGTAATTTAAAGAAGGATTCCAATATCAGAAATTCTGAAAGTTCAGATATCACAACTAGACAACACCTTTACAACAAACGAAAATCCTGTAAAATTGGCATATTCGGGTACTGTTATACTTTAAATATACAATGTAAAACAATATTAGTTTTTCATTGCAATGCATTACAACACATGGAACAAGAATAGACATACAGGGAAACAAAATGAAACAAAATAATCAACGTGTGCGCCCCGGGCTAAGAATGGGCTTTGTTTATTTAAGATTCGAGATGCAATTTAAATTTTGGAAATGATATGTAGTTCGATCCAGTGGAGTGGTGCAGTTTAATTTTATACGAACGCCAGAGTCTTTTAAACAGGTACCGTAATTTTAAACTGAAGAAAATTTGTTGAAGTATTGTAAGACTATCAGTCAGTTCATCGACGATGGCTACGTCAACAAAACAATTATTTCGGGAAAATATTGATCACATATAATTTGAATATATATACTTTTTAACACTAATACAAAGATGCAGGTTACTTTTCCAAAACTTCAAATTATAATATTTCAAAACGCCGCCTTTACATTTTGAAGAGAAGCGGGACATCTCTTGTAAAGAAAATATTATTTTCTTTAGTCTTACAGTAATCATTTGGAAGAAAACAAGAAAAAAAAACCACACAAACAAACAGAAACTAATTCTCTAAACTATCCTTTTCATCATACTTTCGAAATGTATGGTCTGAAGAATAAAGGGAAGTAATTATATTTTTATCTAATATGATGTGATAATCTTGAAAGAGTTATCTTTCTTACATTGTAACTGGTTATCAGAAACTTCCCTATTACTTTTTACCTATATAGATGATTTATCATTTTTGTTGTTGTATTTTTTGTTTTATGTACTCTTGATTATTTTTATTATAGGGTAAACTTACTAAAGGATATATCTATATATATATGCATTGATTCCAATCATCGGATCTGAATAAAGAACAATAGAACCTAACAGTTTGGTGTTTGTCTTGTTATATCATAACAACATCTTATACTGTGACATATATATATATATATATATATATATATATATATATATATATATATATATATATATATATATATATATATATATATATATATATATATATATATATAGTATCACATAAAATGGTCATGTAAAGTTTTTCATCTATGACAGCTCATATCGCTTTAATTCATTTCAGCTCAGTAATACTTAACTGTTTATCCAGACAACGAATGCATTTGATTTCTAACTTTTTCAAATTATCCTCATGAAGTCCCTACCATATGCTGCTACTAATTCTGCTCAAGCCTATAAAAAGGTCAGACATTATCTCCTGCAAATCATGTGAACGTCAAGGCCCATGTTTTTCTCCGAGTTAAATTTTCCAAAATGCTAATTGAACACAGCTGTAAATTTTCCAAAATGCTAATTGAACACAGCTGTAAATTTTCCAAAATGCTAATTGAACACAGCTGTACAACCGTAAAACAGTGGGCAGTGAAGTACCATTAAAGAACATGTTAAAGACATTTAGAACAAATGTTTTATAGCTTCTTATCTTATCATTTCCTCCATTTATAAAACATCCACAATGTAAATGGAACAATAATTAAAAAATAGAACATTTCACTTATAATATATATCTTCGTGACACAGATCTTGTATTCCAACAGGGCAATTCATACCGAGAAAAAGTTTGTTTGTTTGTTTGTTTATTGTTGTCTAACGTCCCACTCAAGGTGAAGGGCATACAATTTTGGACTATGATCGGCACTTACGGCCATTGAGCAGTAAAGATTCTTTAACGTGCCGACACCTACTGCGAAACGGGACCTCGGTTTTTATTGTCTCGTACGAAGGACAGGAAACCAACTTGCCGCCGCCTGGACTCAAAGTAATTTTTGCGATTTTATTATTAAAGAAAACATAGGTCTCAACTACGCAGAGGAATGGGTTGTTAGCGATATTCAATTTAAGAAATCTCAACCACCTCGCTAATAATGCCAAAATTAAATTTTCGCTAACATGTCTGCTTGTACAGTATTTTTGTTTTGTAGGAAGTTTATTGCTTAGATATGTATTAGTATTCCAGTTTGTCTAATTTTTGACTCTGGATTTAGCAATCTCAACCACCCCGCCAATAATGCCAAAATTAATTTTTCGCTAACATGCCTGCTTATGCAGTTTTTTTTGTTTTGTAGGAAGTTTATTACCTAGATATATATTAATATTCCAGTTTGTCTAATTTGTGACTCAGGATTTAGAATAATCATAGTGTCGTAGACAAGTTCTATGTACATGTGTTTTGTATTAATTAAGAAAACACATGTATACTAGCGAAAAAAAACCTGTAGTTATCAATTCACATACAAAATATTATGTTGCGTTATTTATATCATTATTTAATATAATGCATTACCTTTCAATATAGACAACAAATCACAGATTATGTCCATTATAGCTGATATGAACAGCCACTGAAAGTAAGGTGGTGCAGAAAGTTTCACAAGTTTAATAGCGTGTATGACCGCCCTTTGCACCGACGCATTTTTCACACCTACGACGCATTGAACGTATCAGGTTTTGCAGAAATGCCTGGGGAATGTTACGCCATATACAGAATAAAGAACGACAAAAGGCGTCCCACGTAGCAGAGGGATTTGGCTCTTATTGACGTAGGCGTCGTTCCATTTCACCCCAATCATGTTCTATAGGCTATAAATCCGATGACATCGCAGGCTAGGGTAGCACATTCACGTTTCGTGCCGTAGATAGTCAATGACAACGCTTTCGATGTGCGGCCGTGTGTTGTCCTGCTGCAGAATGACGTCACGTTGATTGTTGTGAATGAATGAAATGACGTGCTGACAAACAATCTTGTCACGGTAGCGTACGCCGTTTAAATTGCCCACACTATCACCAAAGTGGTCCTTCAATGAGTTGTAATTCCATCCAGACCATAACGCTTCCTCTGCCGCATTGGCGGCGCTGGTTAACACAGGCGTTAATATATCGTTCTCCGGTACAACAGTAAGCTCGAACACGAACGTCACTCTTGTCAAGATGAAATCTCGCAACACAGTGACGTCAAAGCAGAACAGGGCGTATAGCAGGACGTCGAGGATGGATGTTGGCCTGTCGCAAAGTGTTCGTTAATATATCGGTCTCCGGTTCAACAGTAAGCTCGATGACTTACCCGTCGATGCCCAGGGATGCTTAAAAATTTTATTCAAAAAACAATGTTTTTTCCTGTTTCAATATATTGAAAATTGTTAACGAATGAACGAGATTCTAATCGATTACTAACCACGTGTCGGTTTAGCTTGAAACTCATAGAAAGCGTGCTGTGGCCATCAAGGCGAATCGAACGCTGTTTTTAACAACTTGAGTACTGAAACATGCGTTTAATATATCAAACTATGGGTGAGTGATCAAAGAATACTGTTTATGTTTTATTTAACTCTAAGTATACACATTTTTTCCCCGCTAGTATATATAGATATGTTTTGAAATTCAATCCCCACACATTTGACATTTAATCAGTATTTTAAACCAGACAGATATTATGTTATTGTATATATTAAATGAATATTTTTGTCTCGGCAAGATAATAAGAAAAGTAAAACTCAGAAAAAGATACAAGACAGTCAAAGTGAGGGAGAAAATAATTTTAAAGACAAAAAAAAAAAAAAAAAAAAGAAAACTGACTCCCATCTTAACAATCACTGCAATATCTTACATCGCGACTTGGGACCGACCCAAACATAACACGGCTTGGGACTGAGCCACACGTCACGTGGCTTGGGATTGACCCAAACATAACACGGCTTGGGACTGAACCACACGTCACGTGGCTTGGGATTGACCCAAACATCACACGGCTTGGGACTGAACCACACGTCACGTGGCTTGGGATTGACCCAAACATCACACGGCTTGGGACTGAACCACACGTCACGTGGCTTGGGATTGACCCAAACATCACACGGCTTGGGACTGAACCACACGTCACGCGGCTTGGGACCGACCCAAACACCACACGGTTTTGAACTGACCTCCGTAACACAAAATTATTTCTTAAAAATATTTACTTCACAACAGGATGTATTGTTTCAGAGTATGCAACAAAGATCGTTCTATAGTATGACGGATGTATGTAAAATTTTATGTAAGATAATTCATCGTAGCTTTCATCCGTTTGTTGAAAAATTATCACGATTTCGATTTTTATCTCTCCTTTCACTCTTCCGGTGTCCTTATTTCGGGAAATCCATTTTTTTATACGAGCAAAAGTTACTACATATAAAAACTGCAATTATATTCAGTTAAATATTTTATGTTTTCATTTCTTTTCTATATTTTACTACATCATTTCATTATATTATAGAAGCGAAAGATGAAAAAAAAAATACAAAAAATCTATGTTTTGGATATGTGCCAAGTTAAAACGTGGTTTTGTGTTTTATAAAGAACTACTGATTATGTTTGCGAATGGTGAAATAATGCGTATGTTATCCAGGGTTAATTGTACTATTTTTCTGTACAAAATCCCGAGGTTTCTTTAAATAGACATACTAAAAGTGTAGTAATATTATTGATGTTGGGTAGATGATTTCGAATTTTGCAAGTGGATTGAATTTGCGAATGTACCTTTAAGGACAAAACCAAAATCTAACTTTACCACGTTTAAAGGGAATATGTATATTACATTTATGTTTAAATAAAACTATGGAATTACACAAGGAAGAATTTTAAGCCAACCTTTTTTATCTGTATAAATCAACAACAAACCGGAAACGACCGGTTACAGTTTACTTGTGTTAGAGGGACGTTTTCATTTAAAAGATAATAACTCATTTACATATTAAGATACAATGCAGTGTTTTACGTAAACTAGCTGGATGGTAAAGTGTTCATAGTGAGGTTAGAGGAGGAGAATGTGTCAATGTTAAATAATTGTTAATATTCGCTTTTGGTGTCTATAGCGAGTTCCTAAGGAAAAACGAGGTATCCTGATGCTGGTAACGTTTCTTTGAAGGTACACATTTCTTATCGTTTTGTTGTAGCCATGCCTAACATAATTATGAAGACATGTTCTTCAATATACCTAACAGCTTGAGATGATATACATTTTTGTTGTTGTATCTGTATTATGATAATTCAAATGTCGAACTTTACTGCGGATTTCTGTTAAACATATTCTGGGACACGACCGTGTGCAGTGACTTCATTTCACAAATCAGAACTAAATCTAGTTAATGACATTCTCACCGAGCTTGACGTTCCAGCGAACTCATGATGTCACAATGTAGCATTTGCAGCGATGTTGCATGTTAACAGGGTCACACATTCTGTCCGGAAGCTGGGTCCGATACAGTTCGGGATTCGCAATTGTTCTCCATTTCGAAACCATTTTCACATCTTTTGTGTCGTATTTTAATGGAAGTATGGGCCTTTAGATAAGTATATTCATTTGCCTTTTTCTATCACGGAACATCAAAGAACTAAAAGTACTGAGATGAGGTGACGATTGATACAGCTTTACTTATTTAATGTATGTTAGATCTGCTTTAGTGAGTGTAGCGCGTCCTGGAACACACAGGGAATGCATATCATAGTTTATATCTATGTCGGTCATTATTACAGATCTAACGTATAAAACGGAACAACCCATCTCGTATTAATTCCCTATTAATATTGCAGGAATACCGAATATATGTATAAATCACTATATCGTCTGTACAACTATTCATAAAAAGTGTTTGTTTTTTATTTTCTATCATTAAACGAAAACATAGCAACATCTTGTTAACTATTTTGTTTGAGCGGAATTGATTGAAAATATGTCTCTATACGAATCATAGATCACCAAATTTAACACAGGTACATCAATTATGCGATTTAAGAAGTTCTCTTCCATGTTCCGGATATTTGTAGCATAGAAAACTGATAGGTTGAAAAATGTTGTTGTATACAGGTCAGAAACAAACTTCATAAATAATTCCTCGACCCTGTCAACCCTAAAGACCATTGTAGACTGTTCCTAACCAAATGAAAAATGTCATATCTATTAGGAATTTAGGACTGAAAGGGTAAAAGACCAATATTACCACATGCTTATTGCTAATATTTGTTTTATCTTCTTCAGGAATATCACAGTCCTCAGGTACATCAAGACAATTGCGAATGAAGTTTTCCTCAGGCGGAAAACTACACAAGTTCTCGTTGTAGAAATGATCACTATCTTTGCATATTGACAAAATAGATATAGTTGCATATCTGACACAGATACATTTAGTATTTACTCTCAATCCTGGTGGGAAAAAAAGATTGTAAATAACAATAATAACTAAACAATCTAGGTGTTATTTACAATGTTATCAGAATATAGTGCACCTGACTTAGGGGACTAACGAATTACCAAAGGTAAACAGTAATGGCGTTTTTTGGCCAATGTGCTGTAGATATAAAGTGTGGTCTTTGCGAATTATATATAAACAGTAACTCATACTGCAAAGAATGTGGTTTGCACATTTGTGATTCCTGCAGAAAAGGTCATTCCAAACTGGCCAAAGGTCATAGTGTCATCGATGCCGATACTCGGATCGTCATTGATAAAAATATTAACATCAACTGTGAGAAACATTCGAATATCTTTGAATATTTCTGTAAACGATGCGCAAAGAATATATGTGTTACCTGCATTGAACAGGATCACAAAAAACACGACTTCATACCAGTTACTAAACGCTGTGAAAATCGGAAAAAGATTTTTAAGGAATTATTGGAGGATAAGGACGAACACCTGAGGGATATACTGGAAAGTATCAACATGATTAAACGGACATATAACAGGCGCCTTTCATCTGAGGCAGAAAAACAAATTGAAATAATCCGGTGTGAAAGTGAATTAAGGAGAAAGGTAATCCAAGACAAGGAAAAACAATTAACGGATATATTGAGAAATCAGGAAACATCTGCAAAAAAAATATTGGACCGGGAATGTAAGAAAGTCTTAAATTCACACCAAAGATCGGAACGAGTTTTGGGGAAAGTTGCACGAGATTTCAGCTACATACCTGACGCTGGTATTGAACAGTTTATAAGAGAATTTGAAACACAAGTTAGGTCTCTTTCACTCCAATTTGAATTTAGTATTCTGAGTCCTTCTAAATTTGTTTCCTCTGACATCGGAAAACAGGAGAATGGATTCCTCGGAATATTAGAAGATACACAGGATTTGGCGATCACTAGTGAAACGGAAAATGCACGAACGTCAACTTTACTTTGTAGAACAAAATCAATTATTTGAGACGGAAGTAATCAAATTGTTTTTAGTCTGCTCTTTTTTTTTCTCCATTTATTGGTTTTGTTTTAGATCTGCGATTTTTCTAATAATTTGTGTTTATTTATAATCTTACGTATGTATGAATGATCTACCAGCTATATATATATATATATATATATATATATATATATATATATATATATATATATATATATATAATCAGAAGTACAATCAAACTTACATGCTTTGAAGGCCACCTTCATAAAAAGATTCTAATTTATCATTAACCAAAACGTTCGTTAGCTTTTTATCATGGATCAACCTCGTTATAACGACCACATTTGTGTGTTCCCTTGTTTGACTGTACGTTAATGAATGCGTATGGCCCTAATTAGTATATCTGACTAAAACTTACACTGTGGTCAAGGATATATTATAATGTTATAGGAATCAACCATTGCAGTGTTTCTATCTTAACACTTGAGGACCGTTGTTTCATTCGAAACGCTTCTTAGATGGGGAAGACTGTCAATATTTAAAAAGGTCATTTTCGAACTGACCGAAATTATGAATCGAGAGAGGTCAGCCAATAAGACTGGTATTATCAAATACTCACAAATAGCATTCATTAGTGTGTGTTAAAATTGGTTTACCTAATAGTTTGTCATATTTGATATTCGGTCTACGCAATACCAGCATAGGCTTCGTGAAATAGATCTTAAACTGTTTTCTTATATGCTAAAATATCTTGTCTGATCCCAAGTAATATTTAAATGCAATCCCCTAGAATTTGGAAACCAATAAAGAAATGAGCTGAAAAAAATAACGCATATCTTTTATAGGGCCATGAACTAAGTTTTCCAAACATTATTTATATATATAAACATATTTTCTACTTTTACTACTTGTACATGATGTACAATATCAAATAAGACCTATACACTGGCATAATGGATCTTATATTCCTATATATTTTGTGAAAATAAGGGCAGGTCCAGTGTGTTATTAATATGCGAATAATGAGGTTGAGTTTATTGATTGCAATTGAAAAAGTGCCAAACCTGGGTTTCTCAAGCAATTTTCACAAAATATACAGAAATGTAAGAAAAAGTGCCAAACCTGGGTTTCTCAAGCAATTTTCACAAAATATATAGAAATGAAAGAATTGTTATGTATGATTGTCTAATTAGAAGAAAAGGACATATTAAAGAACAGCTAACGTCCCTTCATGTTATATTTCAGGGATTTTCATCAATAATCTTATACACGAAATAGTAGTTTTACAGTATGCAAAAGCTGAATAAAAAGTTTGGACCATAATACATTGATCTTTCACGTAAATTAGATTAAACTAAGCACTTGCAAGGTACCAACAAATAAGGGGACAAAGGTTAATACCGTATTGAACACGAGGTCTTTACTCCTCCATGTCACCTGATTCCAACAAGGAATTCCCTGGATATTCGTGTTTGAGAAATTATTCGGAAATAATTGATCGTTAACACGTTGATAGCCCAATTTTGAACACATTATTTAATAAAAAGATCAAGGGAAATAACTCATGAAAATGTCATAAGAAATGGATTTGTCTGAAATAAAGGGAAAATAAATGATTTAATTTGTAAATATTGTTTTGTCGAATTTGTATAAGGAGCTGACTTGCGTACAGGAACGGTGTATGTATTTCCAAGAAATATTGTGAGTATAACTTAGCGATTCACTATTACTTATGTTTTAATTGGTTTTTAAGCGCAATTAATGGGGATGATAATTGATGACCGGTTATTTTCACTGTTTAAGCCTTTTTGCTTATCGTAGTCATCAATAATATGTTGACCGTTCGTCTGTCGCACGTTTTCTTTTTTTAATCATTTGTAACTTTTCCTGACTCGGAGATTAAAACACATTTTGAAATTTGATACATGGTTATGGTTTGCCTGTAGCGTTTTGTGCAGAACTATTTTCCAGTTTACATAAACCGGCTAGGTAAATCGTCCTCTATGCGCCCGCGGTGGTCTACCGTAAGAAACATTCCTAGTTCGACTTTTGGTACCGCACCATATCAAAGACTTTAAAAAAAAACTACGTACGACTTAATAATCAAGGGCCTTCCGTTTGAGATCTGAAACAGTCATCTAATGTTGGTTGACCGTATTGTTTTGTTTAACGTCCCACTCAATAATAATCTTTTACTCATATGGAAACATTGCCAATGCCGATGAAGGACTTCATGTCTGGCAAATGCGCGGCACTTATAACCATTGGACAGTGAGGGGTCTTTAAAGTGCCGACACCTACTGCGACAAGGGACCTTGGGTTTTACTGTCTCATCTAAAGAACAGGAATTCGGCCTGCTGCCGGCTGGACTCGAATCCACGACCTCATGATCAAGAGTCGAGCGCGCTACCGACTGAGCCAGGCCGTCTCACCTACTGTGACACGGGGTCTCAGTTTTAACTTTCTGATTCGAAGGACAGACAGTCATCTTATATCATTGCCTACTCGTACTCTGATTGGTCATGTATGATGCCACTTTTCCTTGCAGATATATACACATAGTTTACTTCCTAGGAAGTCTTAATAACAGAAACGACAACCTTAAGCATGGTGATCTTATTGCAAAAGTATAACTTTGGAATTGTGTTCATAATATTTCATACCACTGGTTCTTTTTTTTGTCGGTTCGAATGGTGTTTTGCGTCCCACTAAAATAATATTTGGCACAGGTTAGGCCTTTTGAATTCTAAATTATTCAAAAGCAAAGATAGTCATCTTTTTACAGTGGTTAATCTTAGACGGATTTGGCTATTCGTTTAGATTTATTATTTGACCTTGTATTTTACAATTTTCACTTTAGAAAATCTAATTGAAATTGGAGCTCAACTGGTGAAGTCTAATTGAAATTGAAATGATCGTCTCCAGCATTATAACTCTTTATTTTTATGACATCTCGTCATAAGGCGGTGATATCGATTACGCCGTGACTGCGAAAGGACAACCGGCTAGTCAGATGGCAAACCTAGTCGTTACCAGTGTTAAAGGAGTTCCATTATATAATGATGGTGTTTTACGTCACAATTTTGTTTCACGGTTATATGAGGGCGGCCATGGTTGTGATTGTAGATGAAAGAGCCCGGATGCATTGTTCTCGGGAAGAGACTGACACAGTCATCCGGATGTAAACTAGGAAACTTTTTCACAAAATCAGCTTACGTTCCGGCGGACTAGAACTTTCACTGACCAGAAGTGATAGAGTCTGTGGTTCAGAGTGCGATTTTCTGACCACTCGGCCACGACGACGAACTGCTGCATGACAGTGTGAGTCCCCAAGTGAATTTATAAACCGTTAGGTCGTTGCCACTGCTGTTGGACTGTTTGAGTGTCCGAGGGTATACATAAACCTAGTACCTGATATTTCGGTAACGGCTGATAATCTTATACTAAAGTAATATTTTACAGTGGTTACTCTTAGATGGATTTTGAATATGGTGTTATCAGTGCCAAATGATATTTTAGTATAACACAAACAGCTGGTACCGAAATACCAGGTACTAGGTTCATGTATACCCTTGGGGACTTGAACGGTCCGCCAGCAGTGGCACAAACTATGTTATAAGCGGTATCGTTTCTGCCAGTAATCTCAACTGACCCAAGTCTAATTGACAATATCGTCTTGAGCATTATATATTTGGTATTATGTGTATAATGTTTATAACCATTGGGTCGTTGCCACTGCTGGTGAACAGTATTAGTCCCCGAGGGTATACATAAACCAAGCACCTGTTATTTCGGTACCAACTGATTATCTTATACTGAAGTAATATTCCGTTTGGATAGCACAACTCTATTATAACTTTACAAAGTTAAGCTAGTCATTATCGTATAAAAGTTACTCTTAGACGGATGTGTTAATACATTATCGATTTATTATTTGAACTTAAATGATACCACATTTTCTTTTGGGAATATTCATTCATCATCAACTCGAGCTATTACGGAAGCCAAATTGACAGACTCGATCGTCTTGAACATTGGTGGTCTTCTTCAAAAAACAATTACTGTGGTATTGCAGGTATACATAGCCATGTATAGTTGTTTAAATAAGTTGGTCGTCACGTGACCCAAGTGCTAACCGCTTTACATTTTCGTGTAAAAATGCATAGATTTTAAAGAAACATTTTTTCTCTATTTTTCGGACAAGTCTTCTTTGAAATGTCAATATATGATCGAATGAATGCAGAATAAAATACCACATAGTGATTTCATTTACTTAATTTTAAAAGACACACATTACCACAAAAAAGACATCAAACTGTACAGGCACATTTCACAATAGAAGTTTATGACCTGAAGCATGGGACACAGACTTGAATTCCCTTCTTAGTTACAGTTGTAACATGTTTGTTGAACAGTCAACAGATAGTTAGGCCTTGTGCAAGCATCTCTGTAAAACAGGTCCTTTTGCCTTTACCGGATATTCCAGTCTGAAGCAATATGTCACCACTCAAGTCCCATCTCGAACTTCATCTCCAATCCTTGCTAATTCTGAGATACATCTTTTTTTTTTCCCCGCAACGTGCAGTGTCGAATCAGATATACTGACAGTTTACTTTATATAATTATCGTGTTCGTGTTGTAAGATATATGATCACATGATTGACTTACACAACACTGGAAAATACTAAACTGACCCGACAAATGGATCTAATACAGGCCTACACGAGTTTTCCATAACGACCATGTCGATAATGTATCTTTTAACAGAACAATATTAGTCTGGTATATCACAACATAATATATATATATATATATATATATATATATATATATATATATATATATATATATATATATATATATATATATATATATATATGTAATACATAATCTATTTTATAACTGCTAATTACGTTCTTAATATTTGACATCGTAATTAAACAATGGCGTCATATTACGGGTGATCGAATAGACTCTTGATAAATGTTTTTTTCTTCGTCTCAGAACTGCAAACGGCTGCTCCAGGAATTTTGCGTACTGGAAAGGGTGCGCAATATTTATGAAAATTTAAATTTCATTTTAGCAATTTAAATAAGCAAAACGGAAAACATAATAAATAAGTAAATATAAGCATTGGTCTTATTTTAGTTGGTATGCATTGGCTCATGAAAAAGTTAATATACGTCATAATGCGCTTCATGGAATTTGTCTTTGTCATGTTGGCAGTGTCAGTATGGGTTCGAGTACTGTCGGAACCCTAGCAGATTTCGTGAGAAAGTCTGTCGGTCTACTTGCGGAGGACTGGCGATCTTTCCCTGGGTATATCGTAACCGAGTTATCTACTCCAAGTTAAACACATGGGACTGAAAATTTGTTGAGTGTGGCGTATATCAAGATTCAAACAAAGAGAAAATTCGGCATTGAGTAAATGCAATTATCATACACAAAAAGTAGTTCGCGTGTGTTCAAATTAGTAGTAAAACGAGGTTTAACTATCACCCACAAAAAAAAGTTCACTTGTGTTAAACTAGTGGTGAAAAGGGGTTTAACTATCATCCACAAAAAGTAGTCCGCTTGTGTTAAACTAGTGGTAAAACGATATTTAACTATCATCCACAAAAAGTAGTTCGCTTGTGATAGGCAA
The DNA here is from genome assembly GCA_030159075.1 of Atrina japonica. NCBI lineage: Eukaryota > Metazoa > Mollusca > Bivalvia > Pterioida > Pinnidae > Atrina > Atrina japonica. Next base: position 4,322 of record BROG01001412.1, on the reverse strand, counting down.
TATATCTGTAATGTTCGGAACGTGGTCTTTAAACTAACTGTTGGCGGGAACCGATTGCGTCCCTTTATTAGCTGACCTGTTCCCTTATTCATACGAAGCAGACTTCATTCAGAATCTGCTGAATCAAAATAAGAAAAAGTTAGCGGTGTCTTTTAATTTGACAATCAGATATATCGACGACGTTTTGTCAATTAATAATGACATTTTTTACATATGTCGATGCGATATATCCCAGCGAACTAGAAAGAAAAATATACAACAGAATCAAGCACATACGCTTCATACTTAGATATTTTACTTACTATAGACACAAACGGGGAATTAACAACTAAGCTATACCACAAACACGACGATTTCGGCTTTCCCATCGTAAAATGTCCACATTTAGGTAGTAATATGCCATAATCAGCCGCATATGGAGTTTAAATTTCACAAATGATCCGATATGCCAGGACCTGTTCAACATATGAATATTTCGTATACAGAGGTAAACTACTCACTGACAAATTGTTGACACAGGGATATCAAAAACCGCGTTTGTTGTCAACGTTACGCATAATAGTATTGTATGCGAGCTTCACTCAATGAAATGTTGAGTTATCTGTTCGATGGTGCTTGTTAAGACGTCTGTACTAGGTTTTACTATCATCCACAAAAAGTAGTTTGCTTGTGATAATCTATTGGTAAAACAGAGGTTACACTAAGCGCTTTTGAAAAATGTAAATGTAACTAATGAAGTACAATGAAAATCAATTGTATTCTAATTATCGAATCTGTGTTTACCATAAATGGAAACGTGTGTGAATGTACATGGATAGATGTACTCGAACTGTCATATCCCATCAGTGCCCCAAGATCCCTTCCCCTTCTTTATTTATGTTACAACAAATCGCTGCTGGAAAGCAAATGCGATGTTATATCAAACAAAGTAACATGAAATGTCTACCGTTAACCAAAAATGTTGTTAAATCAAGTGCCGTTATAGCAAGAGTTGGATGTACAAGAAAAGGTGATCGCTTTTTTCATTAGAAAGAGTCATTATTGTTGATTTCACAACAAATAGAAACGCCTTAAATAACAAATCAACACTTTATGTGTATTTTCCAAAGAGAAATTGATATCATACAAGGCCAAATAATAACTCTAAAAATATAGCCGAAATCCGTTTAAGAGTAACAACTATTTTTGTTGTAAAAGGCTATCTTAGCCTTAGAAAGTTTTGTAATTTAAAAGGTGTTACCAGTGCAAAATAATACTTTAGTATAAGATAATCAGCTGGTACCGAAATACCAGGCACTGGGTTAATGGAAACCATGATTTATGGTATACCTTGTTCATTATAATTGTGCTCTAAAGTTTTCCAAGTATGTATAACATTTTACCTATAATTTCTCTTTCTTTAGAACCTTTAGTATATCATCTATAATATCTACAATTAATTTGTATTATGATCATGTGTGTAATGGGCATCTTCATTGTTTACACTACAATACATACACTCCGTATCATCTTTTATGTATAGTTTACTCCTAATGTTTACATTTCTTTTGGATTTATCATTACTTTATAGTTTTTACTGTCATTGTCTACAACTTTCTTTGTTTTTGTATCATCATTGCTGTATAGTTTTACTGCCAATGTTTACAACTTCCTGTTCCTGTATCACCATTGCTGTATCGTTTTTACCGCCAATGTTTGCAACTTCCGGTTTTCGGATCATCATTGCTGTGTAGTTCACCTCCTACATTTACACTTGTTTTCGTACCATGATTTGTGTATAGTTTTACTACAAGTGTTTACGCTCGTTTTCGTATCACAATTGTTGTATAGTTTTTACTCCAAATGATTACGTCTGTTTCCATGACATTATTGCCGTATAGTTTTTACTGCAAATGTTTGAACTATGTTTCCATGTCACCATTGCTATACAGCTTTTACTCCAAATGTTTACGCCTGTTTTCGTATCATCATTGCTGTGTACTCAATATTTGTCATACACGCTGTGTTGGAATCACAGGTCCATCGTAAATAATTGGTACCGAATTTTGCATTCAGGTTTGTACCAGAACAATTCTCATTATGCCACCAACCACTGCCACTCAATAAGGAACACGATTTTGTGTTTTTATCCCATGTGCTAAATTTCATTCCGGTTCTCGTTGATAGTCCGTTACCTTGTGAAAAAAAAACATCGAGGTTAGTCGTCATGTAATATTTCTTTAACGGTGTTTGTTTGTTAAGTGTCGAAATCGGCACATGACATACTGAATTATAGTAGAGGTACATTAGCGCATTATCACAGTGATTTTGACGTACATGAGTGACATTTGGTCAACGTCAAAACAGACTCTCTTATAGACCATTTGTGCCAATGAAGTCGCACAAATAAAGTAATAAGGATATGCCCTGGGTGAACATATTCGATATTTACCTGTGATGAATGCAATATAGAAGTGTAATTGATTTAGGTGTTAAATAGACTTCACTTCATAACATACACTCTCCATCTCAAATATTGACCTTCAAGCAAAAAATACAAAACAAATAGCCTACAGAGAGTTTCGGGTGCGACTCAAGCTCTCACGAGCCGTACACACATAAAGTTGGCGCATGTAACATTTTTCGAATGATGTTATATTGTATATGCCTTCATCCATGAGCCGACCAATTTTATTGACTTAACACTTTCACATTCCAGGAAATTGTTCCATGAATAAAATTGCACAAGAACCTAAGATTACAAGGGTTTTCTACCATTCATAATGGACACTGGTCAAGTTGTGTCAATGTTCCGTAACCCGAATATGAACCTGGCTGACAAGTTGCAATATATATATATCTATATTTGTCTGTCTGTCTGTCTGTCTGTCTGTCTACCTATCTATCTATCTCTGTATATATATATATATATATATATATATATATATATATATATATATATATATATATATATATATATATATATATATATATATATATATATTTAAATGAGATATTCATCTTATGTTTCGAAAATCCATCATGTTTTGTCTCTAGTAGGTTTTGGGGCCATGATTCAATAACATTGTTTCCTAAGAAATTCAAAGTCGTAAATTTAAATCTTCGGCAGGCAATTTTTGAAACGTTAAAACTGTGGATTCATGTGAAGTAACTTAACTCAAAGCAGGAGCCAGTCCATCTGCGAAGGACTCCTTACCTTGTTGGAACGAACTTTTGATTACTAATCAGTTTTTGCTGATGGAATTGGACCTATGGCCGGGAGAATAATACACTCCAAGGCAACAGTGACCTTGGAATCAGCGTACGGACTTTAAATGAAGATCGTGTCTCATTACCCGCCAATCAAGGACAATTTAATAAGTATTTAGGAAAATAAAGAAGAAGAGCAATGAGGAGGATCTGAGTGGTAGACAAAGGAAATAAAAAAAATACCAGATACCAAAGTATAAATCATTTAGATGTCTAGTAATATATACAAATCGGGTAAACAAAATGGGCAGACACAGACCTCTTGAAATCAAGAGGTTGGATCAGGTGTCATGGAGGAGTATACATTCTCTAGCGACCGGTCACATCCACCGCGTAACTATAGTAATGCGATCCGCCGTCAATATACGGGTGAAAGAAAACAATAAAAGTAATTATGAATTACATAATTACTTATTCAACTCTTTGTTTGTTTTGTGTTGGAGATATTTGCATACGGATATTCCAATATGCAGCACAAAGCGATATTCATTAGTACGAAGTATGCAGGGAACACAAAAGGAAATGTTTCAAACGGACAAAACGGTCGATATAACACCGTGCGTGCTCATGAAATAATCATAAACTCGCCAACCCTTGTTGTCATATGTGTACTCACCCAATGCAGTAGATAGTATGACATAATCTGGGAGTGAAGAATTAATATTGCATGTAAAATCATTACACATATTTTGATTCTAAATGATACATCCCTGATTTCTGACAGTGGACTAAACCATTCTTTGAAATGGGCTAGTCCAAATGCAATTTCAGGTGTTGATGAGCAGATGTTACGATTCTTTAACGCCAGTTTAATTGTGAGCTGGAGATACCGACTATAAAAGTTGATTTTATGGACCAATCCTTTTTCGAAAAAAATGATGTAAAAAGTAAGACAGGCGATAAACATGGGTGGATGGATAGTGACAGATCTTGGTCCTTAGGAGTATGTATATACAGTGTACGTTATTATTTGTCTTAACGATAATGGTACTTATCTGTCGTATTGCTTTTCGAGGTGCAGATCACATTTTTTGTAGATGTTACCGAATTCTAGGTATATATATATATATATA
>BROG01001411.1:0-58007 GCA_030159075.1 Atrina japonica | reverse complement strand
TTTTGACGATCGTGGTAGAAAAAAATTTTCAGTCGGGCCATTAAAATCGGGTCAGTTGGGGAACGGCAAACAAAAAATATTTTAATTTAGGCCCTATGTATATCTCTTTTTTGTCATTTTGTATCAATTTAAGTAGTAAAAAAGGAAAATATTGTTATTTTAAAAATACAAACACAGCTAAAGCAAAATGATTGATTTATTTCATCAGAGTGCTTGAATTCTAATTCTTGCATGTTTATTCATCAGTAAGAAAGACTTTTAAATAAAAAAAAAAGATAGTTTGATCATACAGAAGCTTCACCAAGTAATATACGATTTGAGTATTATTTTCGTGTGGCCAAATGGTTAAGCATCATGCTTTGAACTGTGAAATTTGCTCGCTTCTGGTCAGTGCAGGGTCAAGCCCCGCTGGAACCTGAGCTGAATTTTTTGAGAAAATTTGCCATTTTGCTTTCTGGAAGTCCGGTGGTCTCCTTCCGGGTCCCAGGTATATTGTAACTGGGTTCTCTCCTCCACCATTAAAAACTGGCTGCCACCATATACATGCAATTGAAAAATTGTTGAGTATGGTGTTAAAATCCATTTAGAACTCAAAATTGAATGATAATACGTTCAAGATTATTAAAATACATGAAAAATTGTCCAAATTAAAAAGAACTATATTATACCTTAAATTCCTATATATTTTGTGAAAATTTAACAAATTTACAGCTGAAAGTGTTGGTACAACTTACAATTTGAATATTTGATCAAGTCACAAGTGATTTAGCATATTTTCAACTCCTTTTTCAGGATGAGTATATATGCTATTTTCTATATGAAATGCAGAGGAAAATTGTGCATACAATAAAATCTATACATATATTTAGAATGTATTGATTTATTCAAGTTTTTTATTCAAAAATTCTATTTGTACATTATTAAAATAAGATCACATTCTTAAAATTTCTTTCACAAATTTATTCCTTCCACATCCATAAATTAATAATTAGACTGCGCAGCAAAACAACATCATGATGAAAATATGCTACAGTGTGCAGACTGCAGAAAATGTAAACTGCTACAGGGTATAACGTCACTATGCACCTGTGATGTTGCAGTATTGAAAGGGTTAATTCAACCTACGGTAAATCTCTATTCATATATGAATACCACACTGGATTTGACCTTATTTTCACAAAATGTATAGGAATGTAAGATTTTTTTGTGCTTGCCTGTATAGCTCTTATTTGTTATTGTACATCCAGTACATGTAGTAAAATTAAAAGATTTCAGAAATGAAGCACTTAAAAATTTCCTTTTTTCTTTAAATCATCCACCCATGAAAAATATTGGACTCTTCTGTAGATTAATGACTTTAGACTCTTTCTTAATCTGTCTTTTGGGGTGATTGGGTTAATTTTCTGTGATTTTAGAGTGGAATTACACAAACTCAAGTTTGATGAAAAAAATTATTTATAATTTCAGAGAGCAGCCACTTATAAACACCAATACATTGTCTGTTGATTACCTAGGAAGTTTACCAGATGGAACATTTGGAAAAAAATATTGGAAATTCTTGAGTAAAAATGTGTGTATCAATATATAAACTGTATTTGTGGTTAAATTGTGGTGGTACTTCTTTTTTTTTTTTTTTTTTTTTTATTCACAGAGATATTTGTTTATTAATGCAGTCTCCAAAACTATATATCTCTCCTTATAATTCCTGAACTAGGACATTGTTTCTTTTAATTTGAAAACTCATTGAAACTAAAATTCAACAACGAAAACAGTCAAAAATGCTGTGATGAATTATTATAGTCACGTGACATAGGACACCTGTTGAAAAGGGAAATTCCCTCAGTTCAGCTTTGCCGATTTTGACATTTATACCCATTTTAATTCGCATTATTTAGAAACTGGAATCAATCATCATTTCCTTTTTATTCATACAACATGAATTTTCACTTGACTGATTCTTCATCGGCATTTGGTGACGTCTCAATAGAGCCGGCCTGGCTCAGTCTATAGCGCGCTCAACTCTGGATCATGGGTTCGAGTCCCACCGGCGGCAGGTTGGTTTCCTGTCTTTCGGATGACAGAGTAAAAACTGGAGGTCACGTGTCACAGTAGGTGTCGGCACGTTAAAGAACCCTCACTGCTCAATGGCCATAAGTGCAATGAGTGAAATATTCTTGAGTGGGACGTTAAACAACAATAAACAAACAAATGTCTCAATATAAGTGAAAGATTCTTGAGTGGGACATTAAACAATAATAAACAAACAAACAAACAAAAGTAGATCAAAGATGTATATTCCCTGGTTAAACAGTAACCGCATGTATGTACAGATATATATTCATTTATAAATTCACCAATTCAGATTTGACAAAGGACTTGCCTTTCAGAACTTTCAGTCCTTTGATTTATACTCTAAAACAGTTCTTCATTCATATACATGCTCTTTTTGTTGACAGGGTTTTTCCCCAGATGCTCGTCTTCCAGTACATTTTGTAGATGACCCAGATTTGAAATATGTTATGCTGCGATATCGACAAGTTCATGACCTGTTTCATTCTATCTCTGGCATGCCACCGCATATGTTTGGGAGAGGTAGCTGTCAAGTGGGTGGAAGCTCTACAGACTGGACTGCCAATGTGTGCCCTAGGGGCTTTCTTTGGACCGCTGAGATTGGGACCAAAGTAAATATACATGCTCTGGAATAAGATATTTTTGTGGGGTTTAAATTTTATTGCTTTTGAGATAAAATAATGTTGCTGACAATAAATTTTGATGACTTAAAGTATGATATGTTTAATCAAATCCCCATCCATTGTGCCTGTGCCATTGTGTACAATGGTGATTTGTCATGACTCAGTAGATTATCTAATTTGAACATGTCACCGCAAATTTTCACAGTTATAAGCTACGTGTATATGTATATTGAAATCTATAACTAACTTCTGCAATGGTACAAATGGTGTGAAATGGATATAAGTGGCGTCAGTCCATAGCACAAGTCAAAATTTGTGGCACTTCACCTACAGCTAGTTGAATCTCTATTCAAGTGAACAATTCGTAGCAGGAGGTAAAACAAACAAACACTTGAAACACATTATGTTTTTACTAAATCTGAGATGTGAACCCTTTCACCACCAAGTGACCTAATGGTATGCTCTTTTCTATTGTATAGGAATCATTCTATTATGGCCTGTGTGGAAGAATAATAGAATCAAGCCCAACCTTGAAGGTATGACAAAGGAATCTCATTCTGAGGGTAAGATTCTTGAATGACAAACCCCAGGCTTGCCAGGTGTTTGTCATCCAAGAATCTTATCCCGAGGATTTAGATTCCTTTGTCATACCCTCAAGGTAGGGGTTGATAATTTTTCTCTCATGTCTTAAATACATATCTATTTAGATCTACGTAAATCAATGTGAAGTCTGACATAACTATGTACTGCATTCTGTGAGCCACAGAAGTTCTACGTCGTAAATTTTATTGTGACGTCATATCGCGTGTAGCTTGTCAACACCGTAAGGAAATCGATAAGGAAATCATTCCCTGTTAAAAAGAAGGAAAAATCTGTGAACCATTGGAGAATGGATTATATACACTAAATAAATACAGGAACAGGTTTTAGAATTTGTTTTTCATATATTCATGTGAGCTAAAAATGGCATCTTATACAGTGTTCCCAGACTCATAAAAACCTGTGCGAATCGTGCAGTTTCATTACAAAGCGCGCACAAATACAAAACACAACATGTGCATTCATGCTTAGTAAATGCCTATCACATTACCATTTACATTGTCATAATGATGGTAACACTACAGAGATGTCAATTCCCCGTGTCCTATCCTTACTTTGTAAACAGTGTCAGTGATTATAAAACAATTAATCCTCCAAATGTAGTGTATAACTAATGTAAGTATAACACTATTCCAAGACTTTCCCAACTTCAAAGACTGTCACATGATTTGTATCAGTTGAACGTCATGTTCCAGTGAACACAGCTTGCAGTGTCCTGACTGTAAAAAGATTTGAGGTCTTTACAGAATTTGACTATGCAATTTTTGACACAGTATATAAATACTCTTGAATCCCAGTGCCATCATAACATGCTATCGTCCATTACATAGAGTAAACCTGTCTCTTCCTCTATGTACATCTGTCTCTTTCCTGTCTCTGTCAATGGTTGTCAATAAAAGATGTTGAACACAATTTATTATCCACACATGGTATCACAATTTCTACATCAGATCCACTGTCTATTAATGGGGAGCAAGATAAGAAAAATAAAACTTTTCTTTTGGCTTTTGATTTAATTTTATATGTGTGTACCCCTGATTTGTATCCTTGTACCCCTATTTTTGTTACTTGTGGGGTACAAAAACCCCAATTCTGAAAAAGCAGTGGGAACACTGTTATATAACCAAAGTTAAGATATGCTTATCTGCAGGCAGTTAAACTACATCATAATCACAATAATTTTTTTTTTTTTTACAGACACAGTCAAAGATACATTAGTGATTATCTCCCTTGGGCAATAAGAACAGGAAATAATGCTAAATTCTTAATGGCTGTCTATTGGGAAAAGCACTGGGAGGAGGATTTAGAGGAACTGAGGCAGAGGCTTAACATTGAACCTCCACCTACATTTGTCCAGAAAGTGAAGAACTATGAACAAATTCAATCGGATAATTTAGATTAGATCATTTATTATATTCCTGTTGTATGCTATGAGAAAATGTGTAGCTAATTGTGGTTTTGTGGAAATGTATAGAAAACATTGTTACAGACACAGAGCAAGAAAAATGTCCTCATTCACTCGTCCTGGATAAGTGAAAATGGCATGGGGAGGAGTAGATAGGATTGGTTACTCATCCTTTGTGATGAATAGTTTTTTTTCTGATCTATAACATCATACTATTTAGCCTTGAAGTCATCGCATTAACACAGCATTTTCAAAATCCTTTAGTGAATGAAAATAAGTCCCATATTAAATAAACCCAAAGAAAAGTTAGTCTTATTGATTCCATGAAATTTTATAAACATTGGTACAAGCTGAAGGTGTCTAAGGACAATTGATTTTTCAAAGTTTTTCTGACCTTGCCAGATATAAAAACTGTTAATTCGATAAAGTTCAATCAGATTTGCTGTATGGCAGCAAAAGACTAATGTATTTGATATAATGATGTTTAGCATTTTTCATATACATGTACATGTATCTATAATGTAAAAATATGTTTATATATATATATATATATATATATATATATATATATATATATACATACATACACATACAATATGGAATCTTATCATTCCTAAACTGGATGAGTCGATATGAAATTATGGTTACATCAAAGTGGATTGGCTGTTACAGATTTTTACGGCATATTTATACAACTTTGACTCCCATTGTCCCTAACTTTCTATCTTGAAATTTTGTTGATTTCAATGTAAATTTACGGTCTGATATATCTCAAAATATTGTGAAAAAACACTTGGTATCTTGAAATTACATTCATATTTTTTGAGAACATGGTCACTAAATACATTTGGCACCAGTACATGTGTAAGAACATGATACAGTTGGGATTCATGTGTCAAGGTGAAAAGGTTTCTCATTCACCCCTAAAAACACATTTGGACTGGTCTTAGTCATTGATTTACAGAAGAGTCCATTTTTGTCAGAGGTTGATGAGTTAACAATCTGTTACATCCAACTGACATTATTTCTCTTTACCATACCTTAGTGAGAGCACGTGTGTCTGTGTATAAATTGATACCTGTGAATCCTTTTTGTATTCTTTATTACTACAGTAAGACCAAGTGACCACATAGAAAAGTTTGAAAAATCTGGGCCCATGGACATAAAACTATTCTCAGACAAATGTTTTTACTCAACTTAAAGATTTTGCTCAAGCTGCGTAAAGTTGTGGACTATAAAGAAATTCTCAGACATATTTCTTTCTCAAGTGATCAAATACTTAAGTAGTCTGTAGTCGACTTAAGTAATTCTTAAGAGTTAAAATGCCGGCTTTCCCTGTTCACCTCAGCTTAAATGGACGCTGTCGCCGGGGTATCCATTGCCCTAGAGTATTTCACAACATTTGTAATCCTTTTGCTTTCGAAAACTTGTCATTTGAGTAATACAGGTTTGGGAGACCAACACTTCTTTTTCTGTTGGCTTTTATTGGCCATACAACAATAGGGACGGTGTAAATTTAGTCTGGTACATGCGTCCCAATGTATGTCCCAAGTCATTCGTCTTATTTAATGTACTTATACTAATTTTCTAGTATCTAGAATATAGTTCCTTATATACATTATACATATTATATCTATAAATTACTGACTTTTGTGAGCCGGCCTTGCTCAGTCGGTAGCGCGCTCGACTCTGGATTGTGAGGTCGTGAGTTTGAGTCCTGCTGACGACAGGTTGGTTTCCTGTCTTTCGGATGAGACAGTAAAAGCTGGAGGTCCCGTGTCACAGTATGTGTTGGCACGTTAAAGAACCCTACTGCTCAATGGCCGTAAGTGCCGAGCATAGGCCAAACTTTGAAGCCCTTCACAGGCATTTGGTGACGTATCCATATGAGTGAACACAGGCATTTGGTGACGTCTCCATATGAGTGAAATGTGGGACGTTAAACAACAATAAACAAACTGACTTTGGTAATGTATCAACATTTTATAAAACGTTTTTAATCTTTTTAAAAAGGTATATATCTATTCCCTGTTTTATGCCACAAAACGTACTGCCTACTTGTGTATTTTATCTTTAAAGGGTTTTATACCTCTTGGTTGGTTATTGAATAATAAATCATAATTATGGTTAGAATAATGTTCAAACATCAAGCGTTTATGAGAAGGAGAAGAATTGTCATGGGGTTCTTTCATACACATGTAAATTTTTACCTTGAATTCTTTGTAGGAATTTTCAATGATTTTACGTAAATGGGCCCCGGAGCATTGAAAAATTTGAGTCATAAAAGTTTGAATTATTAATTAAGTAGATTTAAATAAAAAAAATCATTTGGGACTTGGCCAACAGTTTGAAACATTGAGAAATTTAACACATTGAAGGTAACTCATCCAAGTTCTTCTGTGACACAGAATCAGACTAAAAAAGTGATACTTTCCAAGTAGGGCTATATATTATTGATATCTGCAATTATGTGACAAGAAAAATGTTAACTCATGAACAATGGACTCTTCTGTAAACCAATGACTAAGATCATCTGTAATCTTATCTACACATGTATACTGTAAAATCATTGATATTTGCAGGTTAAAACTTTTGTTTTCCCTTTTAAAAACAAAATTGTAGCTACTAAAATTTTTATTGATTTTGAGCCTTAATACTTAATGGAACTGTTTTGCGTTTCCTTACAAATTCCGTTATCCTTTATTTTCATTGATTTTGGTAACCCATGGTAATAACAAAATTTTATCCTCAACAAAAATTATGTACAACAGAATTTCTATACACCCATAACAGATATTACACTTAGGAAAACAATTTACTTTACATTTACCTTACATTTACCTTACTAGACGTGTTTATCAACACTTGAATTATAATTTACCAAAGAAATAAACTTTCATTGAATAAAATTTAAATTTCCAAAGACCTTCTCATTTTAAAAATGCTTTGAATTTTAAACAAGAGGCCCATGTGCTGCAACATTCATCTGAGCTATGTTAGCTTCTTACAAATATATAATATTATGGATGGAAATCTCAACTTATAAAATTGTTATAACAATGGGAGTTGAGGTGAGCTAAAATGTATAAAAATGTATAATTTATAATTTGCGTAGATTTTAATGTGTGTTAGAACATGATAAATCTTAATCAATTCATCAGCCCCTGAAAAACAATGGACCTTTCTGTAAATCAGTGACTTAGGCCAGTCCAAATGTGTCTTTAGGGGTGAATGAGTTAAAACATCCACTAAAACAAGCTTGGCTTGACTATTTCTTTATACATGTATCGGAAAATTTACCTGTGAGGATCAGACCATTTTATGATTTTAATTAAATTATTCTTTAAAACCTTTAAACTTGGTAAAGGATTATGGAAATTGAATAATTCCCTTAAGTATGACAAAGAATATATTGATAAAGTAAAAAACAAAATTTTGGAGCAATGTTGTATCTCTGTCTATTGATAATGAATATTTCCGATTTCAGTATAAGCAATCAATTATTTTTATTGGAATTAATCCTTTTACCCCTAAATATCTTAATAGAATACTCCTTTCCATTGTTTAGACCTGTGTATGGGTTGAATAGGTTAAGAAGGAAAGAACCAAAACAATCTTTAAAAACTGGAGGCCAATTTCATTCCTAAATGCTGATCACAAAAGAAGATCAGGGGTTATCGGTAAAAGAATTAAATTTTTGTCAGGCAAAATAATAAATAAAGGTCAAACAGGATTCATTGCCAACAGATAAATTGGTGATAGAATAATTTATGACAGAGTGAGCTATATAGAAAATTATAATATCCAAGGTTAATTACTATTCATAGACTTTGAAAAAGCATTTGATTCTGTTTCTTGGAAATTTATGCAAAATTTGTTAAAATAGCTTAATTTTGGAACAGCAATAAGGCACTAGATTTTTTTTTATAAAAATATTAAATCTGTTTATCTGGGATGGATCTTTCAAAATTCATCTCATAAATAAAGAGGTCCCCTCTTACCTTAAAGCGACTATAAAATTATCGTTATTACGCATTTACGCAGATGATACATCTATTATACTAAATGCCACAGAAGATCCCTCCAAGAAACTTTAAATGAATTTGGTAACTTTAAACAATTGCCAGGATTGAAAGCAAATATTGATAATACTCCAGTAATATGGATAGGAAGCAAAGAACTTTGTAAAAATATTATAAGAGTGGAATCTACAATAGAAAAATAAACAATTGTAGGTACAAGGGATAAACTTTGATATAAACATTAACAAAATGACGGATATTATTTTGAGAAAAAATATTTGAAAATACAGCTGATTGTGAAAAATTGGAAGAAAAGTAATCTAACTCCGATTGGGGAAAATAACAGTAATAAAAAGTCTGCTAATATCACAGTTTAACCACATTCATTCAGGCACTTCCAAATCCCTAGAAAAATTTATAAAAACTCTAAATAAAATCCTATATGACTTTTTATGGAAGGAGTCAAAGGGGAAAATTAAAAGGGAGGTATTTACAAGAGGTATCATGAAGGTGCTTTAAAAATGTTTGATATTGTTGCAATATATTAAAACGAATGAAGTTTAAGATATAACTTGTTATAAAAAGTTTATATTTATAAAACCAAATTAAAAAACAATAACACCGTCAATCAATACTCTAAAAATACAGTAACTGACAACTGTTATAATGAGAGGTGTATGACATCTAAAAGAGATGCTTTAAATGAATTCAATATCAGATGGTATAACGGTCCAACATAAATTCAAGGGTAAAATATTTCAATATTGCTTGTATAATTTACAACATTGATATGTACATGTATAATGTATATATAATTGTGAGTATATAAATATTATAAACATAATATCAAAGTTATAATGCTCATGACGATTGTTTCTGTCAATTAGACTTCATCAGTAGAGCTCCAATTTTAAATAGATTTTGTAAAGTGAAAGTGATATCAGTTAAGACCACATAATAATTCTAAACGTATAATAAATAACCACTGTAAAAAGATGGCTATCCGACGGTGAATGGGGAGCTGATACAACTGCATCTTTGACGACATTTCGCACTTAACTTCACGCAGAACATTTAATTTTTGTTTTCCTTTGTCTTTTGTGTTATTGTCTAATTCGCATAAGATGGCGGGGCGGAGTAACCTTTTAATTATTATACAGATGATTCTACTCACTTCTACGGAAGCCGATACGTGCCACATGTAGTAATAAAAATATGTCGTTATAACGACATATATGTTGTTATAACGACTTATTATGTTGTTATAACGACATATTAATTATCTTGTTATAACAAGATATTATGTTGTAATAACAAAATATTATGTCGTTATAACAAGATATTATGTCGTTTTAACGAGATATAAATTATTTTGTTATAACAAGATATTATGTCGTAATAACAAAATATTTATGTCGTAATAACAAGATAATTATCTTGTTATAACAAGATATTATGGTCGTCGTAAATAACAAAATAATATGTCGTAATAACAAGATATTATGTCGTAATAACAAGATATTATGTTGTTTTAAACGAGATATGAATTATCTTGTTATAACAAGATATTATGTCGTAATAACTAGATATTATGTCGTAATAACAAGATATTATGTTGTTATAACGAGATGTGGAATATCTTGTTATAACAAGATATTATGTCGTAATAACAAGATATTATGTCGTAATAACAAGATATTATGTTGTTATAACAAGATATGAATTATCTTGTTATAACAAGATATTATGTCGTTATAACAAAATATTATGTCGTAATAACAAGATATTATGTTGTTATAACAAGATATTTATGTTGTTATAACGACATATGAATTATCTTGTTATAACAAGATATTATGTCGTAATAACAAAATATTATGTCGTAATAACAAGATATTATGTTGTTATAACGACATGTGAATTATCTTGTTATAACGAGATATTATGTCGTAATAACAAGATATTATGTTGTAATAACAAGATATTATGTCGTTAAAACGACATATGAATTATCTTGTTATAACAAGATATTATGTCGTAATAACAAGATATTATGTTGTTATAACGAGATATGAATTATCTTGTTATAACAAGATATTATGTTGTTATAACGAGATATGAAATATACGGAAGCGTATTAGGACCACGAGTTGTCTTATAATTGTTAGTTGTTAAGGTTTCGTTTGCATTGTTTTTCACATCGTTGTTCTTAATAAGGCATGTGACATTTTATCATTCTTGTTCAATATTGTTACTATCGCAACCTTTATAAATACGTTTTATTAAAACTGATAATATTAAGAGTATGTTATGTAAAAAAACTTTGTTTTAAATTGTCCGTTATTCAATCTGATTAAAAACCGATATCTCACCGCTCCCGTTTTTCTGAAATGTCTCAATCCGCTATGGGGTCACGTACGAGTGACCTATTGTAAATTTATAATGTTCGACCAATGCAAATGCGACTTACAAAATAAAAGGACAAAGATATGTAATTAATTTATGAAAAGGAAACCGTCAGTCCGCAAAAGTCCATCGGAATGTATTTGGTGATTCGAATATATCCAACGTTATGAAAATATTTCTGTACTTTCTGATTTTTGTTTAAAATGTTAAAAAATATTTACATCTCTTTGCCATTAGATCGCTTACAAGATTGTGTAAGTCGCTTTTTCATGGGTCGAAAATGACAATTTTACGAGGTCATCCTCGCGTGACCCCATAGCGGATTGCGTTAGATCCTGCACGCGACATATCAGAAAACAGGAGAGATTAGAGATCGGTTTATAAATTAGATTGGTCCGTTATAAGACATTTTCTGTTTGATATTTTTCCAAATAATTGTGTCATATTTCTAATATTAACGCACTAACTTGTTTTTAATTTTTAAGCTCCCATGCAGTTCATTCTCGCCATCATTCTGTATGCCAAATATGGAAGGAATGGGATATATAAGGCGATAACTATTGATTCTGCGGGGGGAGCTGGCAGAATTTTAAATTAATATTCTGGCCTTGAAAACATTGAAAAGAAATAGTCTGTCCTTTATTAGCAAATTGATAAATAATCTGACCTTAACTGGTGCTAAAGAAAATCATTTTTAAAAACGTTTCGGCTCGCTTCGCTCGCCGTATTTCTCTAAAATTTTGTCGACTGGCTACCCCCCCTCTTTTTTGATTAATACATAAAGACATTTATATATAATTGAGATCAAAGAAGTTTCGTTGCTGACTCCATCAGTGGTCGGTTCTGCAAATCCACCATGAGGAAGTAGAAAAACGCTGACAACCCCCCCCAAAAAGAATAATTGAAATATACAAATAATCAGTCTCTCCGTTTAATGAATTTGAGATAAAACCAGTTCCTAATTTAATGTTTGGAACCTAGATAATGAACTTTGAACTCTGTGGACTTGTGAAATTTAACATTTCCTAGAGAGTACTAGTATACTCCCTGGAACATATGGAAAACTGATTTGTTTCGGGGGGGGGCAGTTACAAAATGCTTCATTGGGCTTCCAAATTGGAAACATTCCAACTTTTATCTGGAGAACATACTCTAGAATCCCCTAGCCGGAGTTGAATTTTCACTTCATTTTGGAGGTTTGATCCGTCTATCAGAGGGATGGATTATGTTTCCTGAAACAGTTTTTTAGTTTAGATTGATAATAAGTTTGACATATTACCTAGACGCCCCCCCCCCCCCCAACTTTTTTCACATACATTTTTTTTATATTATCAACACATCTGGAATCCAGGAAAATGCCTTCCCGGAGCTTTCAAATGTAAAATGCGAATATATTCTACATTTGCACCCTATCCAACTTTAAATCATAAGTCTGCCTTTGGTGAGGTATGCATTATATGACAGTTTTAACAAGTATAATTTCATGTCTCCAGCATCAAACCCACTCACCCCCTATTGAAAAAAATCTAGATCCGCCACTGTTGTATATGTTTATTGCATAATCAAAAGGTATATGAAAATATTTTTTTACCGGGGAAAACATTTTCAGAAAAACAAATTTGCCCCCTTTTGATTTGCTTCCTACGCCACTGTATTAGCCAGGTAGACAGGCGTAATTTTGTATCTTGACGCTGATAAAATGCCTGTTCATACGGAAGTATGGAAGGGATATGTGGAAAAAAATATTTTATCTCGTGCACACGACTTAATACTATTTTTCTTCAAAAATCATGTCGTGCGCACGACTTAATATTTTTTTTTCTCATTTGTTATATCGTGCGCACGACTTAATGTTTTTTTTTCTCATTTGTTATGTGCGTGCGATATAACAGATGAGAGAAAAAAAATATTAAGTCGTGCGCACGACATGATTTTTGAAGAAAAATAGTATTAAGTCGTGTGCACGAGATAAAATATTTTCGGATTTTTGTTTAAAATGTTAAAAAATATTTACATCTCTTTGCCATTAGATCGCTTACAAGATTGTGTAAGTCGCTTTTTCATGGGTCGAAAATGACAATTTTTACGAGGTCATCCTCGCGTGACCCCATAGCGAATTGCGTTAGATCCTGCACGCGACATATCAGAAAACAGGAGAGATTAGAGATCGGTTTATAATTAGATTGGTCCGTTATAAGACATTTTCTGTTTGATATTTTTCCAAATAATTGTGTCATATTTCTAATATTAACGCACTAACTTGTTTATATTTTTTTTTCTCTCTCATTTGTTATGTCGTGCGAAAAAAAAAAACATTAAGTCGTGCGCACGATATAACAAATGAGAGAAAAAAAAAATATTAAGTCGTGCGCACGATATAACAAATGAGAGAAAAAAAAATATTAAGTCGTGCGCACGATATAAAAAATGAGAGAAAAAAAAATTAAGTCGTGCGCACGGCATAATATTTGAGGAAAAAAAATATTATGTCGTGTGCACGAGATAATTTTTGTACACGTTCCTTCCATACTTCCGTATGTTCAGGATTCCAAATTTCTGAAATTTTCTGAAAGATGCGAGAGCGTGTCTCATTTTCCGTGGCGAAATCCAATATGCAGTGTCGTATGTATTGTAAGATATTGTATCAGTTTTAAACAGTATAAATGTTCTTCATGTTACAAAACCACCCTCAACTTCCCTATGACATTTTTTTATCCGCCACAGCAATATAATACTTTTCTCACTACAAATGTAAAAAAAAATGAAGAATATAAACAATCTGTCTCTGGTCTGCTTTAAAATAAATATTCTGTCCTGCGACGGTATGAAAATATATAATCTGACTCGACAAAATTTGCCAGCGAGTTACAATGGTATATTTAAACCCTTTCAACCCTACAGACCATAAAAAAACTAGTCTTTAACAATAAAAAAGAGCATACCACTCAGATTTTCAGGGGTGAAAGGGTTAAACCATAATACAACTTAAATTAAGACACCATTAAAATATATAGAAATAGATAAATGAAGGTTGTGATATTACACAACAATTTGTTGCAATTTTCTCAAGACAATGCCTTAAAAAAAGGAGTATTTCGTGAAAAGTAAGAAGTGGTTATTTTTTTCATAAAATATAGCTTCTTTAAATTAAGGTTGCGTTAATAATAATATTGAATAAGAATGATACAATATAACATGATTAGTGTCTTGTAACACAATTATTACCAGATAGTAATGCGGTGTTATGCCTTATTAAGAACAACGATGTGAAAAAAATTCAAATAAAACCTTAATAACTAACAATTATAAAGACAACTCGTGGCCCAAATACGCTTCCGTAATTACGACATATTATCTTGTTATTACGACATAATATCTTGTTATAACAAGATAATTCATATCTTGTTATAACAACATAATATCTTGTTATTACGACATAATATCTTGTTATTACGACATACTATTTTGTTATAACGACATAATATCTTGTTATAACAAGATAATTCATATCTTGTTATAACGACATAATATCTTGTTATTACGACATAATATCTTGTTATAACAAGATAATTCATATCTCGTTATAACAACATAATATCTTGTTATTACGACATAATATCTTGTTATTACGACATATTATATTGTTATAACGACATAATATCTTGTTATAACAAGATAAATTCATATCTCGTTATAACAACATAATATCTTGTTATTACGACATATCTTGTTATAAACGACATAATATCTTGTTATAACAAGATAATACATATCTTGTTATAACGACATATTAAGCCGTTTTAACAAGATATATGTCGTTATAACGACATATTTTTATTACTACATGTGGCACGTATCGGCTTCCGTACACTTCTCAGTTATGACAAGCTTCACAGGAAAAAACGTTTTATTCCTCACTGGATACTCTCTTTTGTATGGTGACAAGTAGGAACGATGGCTCTTACCAGGGTTATTTAAATGTTATGCTTTATTACCTAAATTATAAACTCTTCATGAAATTGTTCATGAGACTCCGCCGTCGGGTTATATGGATTTTACTATACCATAAAAAAAACTCGGATACCAAAGTATAAATATTTAGGATGTCCAGGATATAGGTACAGATATGGAAAAAATTGACAAACACGGACCTCTGGAATTCAAGAGGTGGGATCAGCTGCCATGGAGGAGTAAGCATCCCCTGTCGACCGGTCACACCCGCCGTGAATCCACAGTCAAATCAAAATGAAATACGTGAGGAACGAATCCTCATCACAATTGGTACAGATGTGTCAACATCCACCAACGGACAGGTATCTCAACATTTCATTTAGTGAAACAGAGTAATCGCAAACAAGGCCATTATACCAACCATAATAAATAAAACATTTTACCAAAATAAATAAAAAAAAAAAACGTATTTGCTATAGGAAATATTTTATTTTACCATTGCATATAAAAGTTGCTATTATAAGTCAAAGTTAAACTACAGGAAAGATTTGTTATAGATAACAATGGCTTCATCATCCTGGGGCCAGGTCGTAAATGAATTTTCCACTGAGAAATAGGAACAATCAATAACACTTATTCCCTTCAACATTAATTATCATGCAGTGTAGAGTTAACTTTTAAGTCAATAATTCATGTCCGATTTTTCTCCTAATTCGTATATTTTTTCCGGACGTTCGTATCACAAAATATTATGAATGTTTCCTATACGATACGATTCTTTCCTGCCTATCTAGTGTGAGCACTACACACGAAAAAGAGTCGGAAATACCACTTACTTCAAAGGATATCCCTCATGTAATGAAAGTTTGTAAAAGTATGAATGTAAAAAATCTCAGATACCAAAGTATAAATCAATAGAATGTCCAGGACATAGATACAACTCCGGTAAAAATGGACAAACGCGGACCTCTGGAAACCAAGAGGTGGGATCAGGTGCCATGGAGGAGTAAGCATCCCCTGTCGACCGGTCACACCCGCCGTGATTCCACTGAAATACGTGAGGAGTGTATCCTCGTCACAGTTGGTACAGGCGTCTCAACAACGGCCAACGAAAAGGAAACTCAACATTTCACTTAGTGAGATATATAAAAATTTCAGATACCAAAGTATAAATCAATAGAATGTCCATAACATAGATACAAATCCGGTAAAAATAAACAAACACGGACCTCTGGAAACCAAGAGGTGGGATCAGGTGCCATGGAGGAGTAAGCGTCCCCTGTCGACCAGGGAGGAGTGTATCCTCGTCACAATTGGTACAGACGTCTCAACAACCGCCAACGAAAAGGCAACTCAACATTTCACTTAGTGAAACAGAGTAGTCGCAAACAAGACTATTATACCGACCGTAAAATTTGCAGAACGTTGACATTAAACGCAGTTTTCGATATCCTTGTGTCAATAATTTGTCAGTGAGTAGTTTACCTCTGTATATGAAATCTTCATATGTTTTGAACGCCCTGGCATAACGGATCATTTTTGAAATATAAACTCCATATGCGGGTTACTGAGGGATATTACTACTTAAATGTGGAAAATTTACGATGGGAAAGCCGAAATTGTCGCGTTTATCGTATAGCTTAGTTGCTAATTTCCCGTCTGTGTTTATATATTAAGTAAAATGTCTAAGTATGAAGCGTGTGTGCTTGATTCTGTTGTATCTTTAATTTCTAGTTCGCTGGGATATATCACATTGACATATGTATGAAAATTGTCATTATTAATTGACAAAACGTCGTCGATATATCTAAATGTTAAATTAAAGGACACCGCTAACTTTTTCTTTTTTTGATTCAGCAGTTTCTGAATGAAGTCTGCTTCGTATGAATAAAGGAACAGGTCGGCCAATAAAGGAGCACAATTGGTTTCCATAGGAATGCAGAAATTTTGTTGAAAGACCATGTCTCCGAACATTACAAATATATTGTCTATTAGAAATTCCAGCATGTTTTTTACAGCAACTTCAGTATATTTATGTGTAGAATCAGAGTGGTATTTGACGAAATAAGTATCCTGATAGCCAATCACTAGATATTTAAATTTTCGGGTACCAACTTTAGTGAAAAAGCAGTTGTCTATGATGCTGAAAAGTCTTTCTTTTAATTTTTATGTGGAATAGTAGTGTAAAGAGTAGAGAAGTCATAAGTTTTGATACTGTGAATTCGAGAAAAAATGTGTGCCTTCAAATTTTCTTATCCGTTGTAGGTATATCAAATGAGCGTAATACGGACACGTGATTTTGAAGGATCTCGTCCTTTGAAAGTGAGCTACGTGTGTAAGTAGGATTTCCAGAATTCGTATTAAACCCAAGTTCTTCTAATAAACAATTATAGTATTGTGCCTTACAAATAAAAACTATATTATTTGAGGCTTTGTCTGCTGGTACCAGTACATATTGTCATGTAACCTATACAGTTCAGTTACTACTTCTGGATCATTAAATACAGAGGGATAACGTGTTTTCAGAGTAGTCGCAAACAATACTATTATACCGACCGTAAAATTTGCGGAACGTTGACATTAAACGCGGTTTTCGATATCCCTGTGTCAATAATTTGTCAGTGAGTAGTTTACCTCTGTATATGAAATCTTCATATGTTGTACACGCCCTGGCATATCGGATCATTTGTGAAATATAAACTCTATATGCGGGTGACTGAGGGATATTACTACTTAAATGTGGAATGTATATTAAGAGCAATGTAGGGGTAACATGGGGCAATTGTAAGAATGTCGATATTAAATCTACTTGTTTGCCATTGTTTCAAGTTCAAACAGCCTTCATTCTTTAAATGTCTGCGATAATCCATTTCCCTAATCTACTTATCATGTTGATACAGATTAAAAAAATGAAATGAAATATGTTGAAATCGATCAGTAAGTAGGGCTGTCATTGATGAGAAATTCTATATCGATAAGTTAAAAGTATCGGTATATTGATAAATCGAATAATTTGGTACTTCTATGAATGCCATTAAAGATAAATAGATTTATTGTGATATACAGTTGTTTTATTGTATATTTGACCATCTGAAAATGAAAAAAGCAATCACTGAAAGGAAAATATCATTTATTTGAACAAAATGAGCAATTAGAAAAAAATATATATAACATAGTTCAATAACACGAAGTAAAACAAATGGAATTTTTTGGAAATTGTAAAAGAAAATACATCATGTGAAATGCATGAATATGCAAATGTATCGATACTTTTAAAGTATATCGATTATCGTATCGAATCTATTTGTATATCGATATCGAGTCTATCAATGACAGCCCTATCAGTAAGTGTATGTAAAAATCTTACCGAGACTGATGCTCAATCATTCCCAAAATATGAAATAATATTACAGTCATAACTTAAATAACTATTGAAATATTAATATCATTGTCACTCAGTTCCATATTTACATTTAGAGGCTACCAATAAACACCAAAATACTTCAAATTGATCAACTCGATCTTAACTAATACTTTTATTTATAACTTATAACAATCCAGTATATGTGTATAAAAACCTCAATGGCAGATGGTACACATCAATAAGTTCAACATTTAAGAATGGTTAAGAAATTGTATTCATTTCATTTGAGGACGTTATCTAAGTGTTCTTTCATCTAATCTCGTTTTGTTTTTGAATTTTGAATGTGTTTCACACCACACTAAAAATTCATAAGGTGGTGACCAGTTTTTTTTACGGTAGAGGAGAGAACTCTGTTATAACGTGCACCGGAAGAGACCACCGGCCAAACTGGCAAACCTTGGTTTTTTTTTTTACAAATATCAGCTTAGGTTTCAAAGGGGCGCGAACCTGCGCTAACCAGAGGTGAGAAACTTTGTGGTACAAATGTTCTAACTACTCGCTCATGACAGTTCCTTTTAGTTAGTAAAAGTTGACACATCATTTTGTGTATATCACAAAATGTTTCTATTGATTAAAATATTTCATTTCAATCAATATAAAGAAATTACCAAATCCATCTGACAATCTGTATGTAGTAGCTGACAATTTCTTATGAAAGTCCATTATTGTGGGCGTCTTATAAGCGGACATCATCGGAAGCGTAATTAACGGATATTGCTTCACACATAAATATATGAAACATTTCAGTCAGTTGAAAAATTGATCAGGGAAAATATGTATTTGAAATTGTTTTGTTTTTGTTCAATGTTAGACGTATTCGTATTCAAACACCTTTACCTCTCCGCTATCACACCCAATCCACAAGGTAGATCTGTGCAAACCTAGTGATAATGGATATCTCAAACTTTCATTAACAATAAGAAATTTGACAAACATTCCCATTGGATCTAAGAGATGAACGGAATGGTTGTTCATATCACTGATAATTATGTTACTTGTAATATCAAAACATACGTCTTTCGGTAGAAATTTTTTTCTGAGATTTTGTCCATCGTAGACCACTTTCATCCTTCCATCAACTCCCAAAATACAAAGCCGTCCTGTCGTCTTGCCTGTGACATCGATGGCACATATATCTCCGTTATAATTCTGTCGAACTCTCTTGGGACAAACAAAGTGCCTTTTTGTGCTACCTGGTTCAAATTCGTAGCTTTGTTTCACTTCGCCATTCCTTGACATAATTTGAACAAGTCGCCTGCTGTCTTCGTAGATTTCAAACTTTTGATCGTCTGCTAAAGAGACTAGAATATCACCATCCAATGCAAAGCTAATTGCTAGTGGTTTTAAAGGTTTCGTATTCAAAAAAGTGCTTATATGACCATTTGGGTGTACTTTGTTGATAACGCTACGTCCATAACAAGTGTAAAACATATTACCATCTTCTGATACGTCCATCACGGTACACCAATCATTAATTTTCTTCTCCTCGACCACACTCCCATGTTTATTGACCAGATGTATTTTACGAGAATCCACAGGAGTTATCCACCAATTTTCACAAGAGACGGGAATAACGCATTTGATATTTTCTTCACAATGAGTAAACCCCCCTTTCTCGGTGGCCTTGACTTTAGACGGATCATTTTGTATTAAGGTACCTAGCATTGGACTCAACTCGTCCTCATGTATCTCCCCTTCGACGTAAAAATTGCCGTTTTGCGTAGATGTATATCGGTCCCCTTCGTACTCGTTTAGTTTTTCTTCGTAATCGGTTTTTAGTCGTAGTAGATTGTAATTTGAGAGTGTTTGTGATGACTCTTGAAAGAAATTAAAAGCTCCCTCTATTTCTGTTATTTGTTCCGTCAATTCTGTAATAGCTGTCTTAACATATTGTTGGTTTTCTCCGTTTCTTGTTTTCAAAGTGTTTATCATTTCATTAGCCAAATCGTGTACAAAGGATTGAAGCGTCTCTTTTTGCCCGTTAATTCTTGAGATACTTTTTGCCAAATTCAGATCATTGATTTCCTCTGTCCTTTTGTTTATTTCTAGATCAACACGGAGTTTTGAAAGTACATTTCGAGTTTTTTCATTAAGAGTAGTCGAGATCTCATGAGAAAAACTTCGAACAATTCTGGCAATTTTATCATACTCGTGATTCGCGTGATCAGAATCAACTTTCGTGCAGCTAAGGCAGATTGGTGTTTTACATGTATTACAATAAATATCAAGTTCCTCGTCATTGTGATTTTCGCAAGTGGGAACTGGACACTGCGCTTGATATCTGCTTAAATCCATTGTATATTCCGGAAACCCTATTTCGATTTATTCCATTACTCGTTCTATTTTAATCCATTGTAATTGATCTGAAAAATATTGAGAGTCCTTGATCAATCTCTCAAATAGAGTTGTTGGTACTTGCCTCTTTTTTGCAATCTCTGTCTACATCTCAATCTTTCAGGGTTCTTGTGAAATATAAAAATATACCCCAGATTTGACTTTTATGAGCTATTTGCATTTTTGCATACATGTATAGTTTAGTTTTAACATGAAATATAATATATTTCACGCCTATATATATATATATATATATATATATATATATATATATATATATATATATATATATATATATATATATATAAATTTTAAATAGGCTATAGATATTTGGTCTATATATTTCTTAAGTATTCCTATAATTTAGGTTATCTATTCATCTTGCCGTTACATTGATCACGTGTTTTGGGGTACTTTTGAGATGCTGACAGAGATTGAGAGAGAGAAGGCAAGAACCGACGACTCTGAATGAGACATTGGTTCTTGTTCTAGGCAGATGTAAGTATAGTGTCACACCTAACTAAACAAATGAAATTCATTAAGTGGTGTAGTTATCTATGTGGAAAATTAAAAGGGAAATATTATTACAAGAATTAGGTAACAGTATTAGGTATAAGAAATTACCCGGCCATACTCATCTGGCAACTTTGATTTGCATACATACAAGTCTCACGGATATCTTTGAAATAAAAGATAATTTTTAAGTTAGATTTTTATCTCTATTATCTATAAGCATCATTGCAAGAAAATATTTTTAATTAAGTTGAAAAATTGTGTGGCGGGAGGTGAGTGACATTGTCCTCCTTAAGCTGATAAAAACACGGAACTATGAGATATAAATAAAAATATATATCATTATGCAAATCTGAGAGGTTACGTATGTACATATTTTCCTATGAAATTCTGCATATTGTAAAATAAACAAATATATGACATGGACATTAATTAATCACTAATTGGTAGAAAATGGTAGAAAATGTAGTAGCGGTGACTGAACTCAGAACAAGGACTATGAACATGGACCTTTGATGGTTCATCATATATATAAATATGCTTGGAAAACAATTGTTGATTAACCTTGTTCACCTTTAACTCGAATAATTGCAGCGCCCTCCATCCACTATCGTTTCTCGAGGCAATCGGAGATCGGCGGAATATAACGATTGACATTATTCGGGCTAGTTCACCCTACGGATATAAACACTGGTCTAAGACAGTAGAAAAGAGAAAAAATGATACATAGGCTAGGGGTGAAAGAGTTGTAACAAACATTCGGAGACCATTATTAAGTGAATCGTTAACAGTTATTTGTCTTACACAAACTTTAACAGAGTTATTTGTCTTACACAAGCTATAATCGCACAGAATAAATCACTGACGCATACAAAGTCATATTGCCCAAGGCTTCAACTGTATAACAGAAAAATTTATCTGTGGTAAGTTATTTATCTGTAAAAAACCACCAAAATGGCAATGCATGGTCTTTAGTCAAAACATTATTCACGAAAAGAAGTAAAAACCCAATGGCCTCAATGCCTGCATTAACGTTGAGCACTTATACAAAATATACAACTGAAGTATTTTCGTTGTGGGTATGCCTGGAAATTAAACAATCTAGTAAATTTAGGTGAATTAACATCTGTAGCTAATCTTCTAGTTTACACGCAGGCCGAATTTCTGCCCAAATTTAAGTCTCTTTTAGGTAAATTAAAAAAAGAAATTAAAATAGGGGCAGAAATTTGACCTAGATAACACAAAAACCATGATAACACTTACATGATTTCCTTGACTTTGATTATAGTATCAGCCATTCGGCGGTACAATACAATGCTACTACAAGAGTTACTGAGCCAGCCTAGCTCAGTCGGTACCGCGCTCGACTCTTGATCGTGAGATCGCGAGTTTGAATCCAGCCTGCGGCAGGTTGGTTTCCTGTTCTTCGGACGAGACAGTAAAAACCGAGGTCCCGTATCACAGTAGGTGTCGGCACGTTAAAGAACCCTCGTTGCTCAATGGCCGTAAGTGCCGAGCATAGCCCAAGTTTTGAAGCCCTTCACCGGCATTTGGTAACGTCTCCGTATGAGTGAAATATTCTTGAGTGTGACGTTAAACAACAATAAACAAACAAACAAACAAACAAAAGTTACTTGTCATTCCCGATTAAGCATACCTGCGATTCATATTATCTTTTCTGACATTCCAATCGATATTGATATGAATAGCAACCAATTCTTGATATTCATTTTATGAGTTAGAAAATTTCCCCTCTAACCGGAATAATATCAGAAGTTATATTCCGTCGATCACCAGTTACTCCATTAACAAGAAACGATCGACATCACACTCAATACAAAGCAATACGACGAATGTTTGTATTTAAACGTGGCAGAAGTAATGTATGCAAAAGAACAGTCGAACTTTAATGAGTCGAATTTCTCGATGTTTCAAACTATTCACAAAGTCCCGAATAATTTTGTTGTTTAACGCTACTTATGTTACGAATAAAGTTTTGGATCCATTTGATAAAAAACGAAAACTCCTACATATAATTCGAAGTCAAAATTTGCATGTGTACGAAATCGACACATAATAATTTTTCTCCTTCTCATAAACACTCAATGTTTTAATTTCACGAAAATTTAGTTAAATTAAGTACATGTGTCTAATTATTAATTATAATGGCCGTTTATGTCTTAAATGGATTTGAAGCAGTTATATACACCTTATAGAACGTGTGAAACTAAACAAGTATGGTTCTCAGTTACCATCCATGAGTCGAAGTCCCGATGTTTCGAACTTTAACAAGCGGTCCATCCATCCATTGACTCATCGAAGTTCTACTGTGGTCTGTGCGTATATATATATATATATATATATATATATATATATATATATATATATATATATATATATATATATATATATAAACTATAATGATAATTTTGATAAAGGAATATATATATATATATATATATATATATATATATATATATATATATATATATATATATATATATTCCTTTATCAACGTCATAAAAATATAGTAATAACACAAATAGGTATCCTTTCCGTTCGTTAGAGTCAAGCAATATTTGTCTTCACGTGATAGATCCAAGATATAGGCTAGTAACAGCGATATACATGTACATTAGCTTTCTATATCGCTGCTGGTGATAACTATTAGGCTAAAATGACTGCTAATGACCCGTCTCTTGGAAAGATGATCAATTTCGTCTCTATCATTAATCCGTTTGTATCTTAAATTGTGTTCTGTATCATATATTTAAATATTCTATATTCACTCTCATGGTATAAACTCTTCACTCACAAATTGTATTAGTGAGACCATGTTGTCATTGTTGACCTACAAAGAAACACCTTTCGCATTTTGATTCCTCATATACTTAAGCAGTTTTATCATGTAATTTTAAACAAGGGCAACTTAAGAACCTATATGTCTATGGTAGTTTCGTATTGAAAGATAAACATGAAGTAGACAAATGTAATAACGAAGGCTTCCGATAAAAACTCACTTTAGTGGGGATCTGGCTTTGATCCTACCAAGCATCAGAAAGAATGTCACGTTACAGTCAGGTTTACGATTACCGAGGATGAGTCTATCAACCTCAAAATGCTGGAAAAATCATCTATCTATCTATCTATCTATCTATCTATCTAAGTAAGTAAATATATCGAGGTTACAACGCTATATAGTTTATGACGTTAAAATGCGCGTTAATGGACATTTGAATGGATTCCATTCTAAGACAGAATTGTATAATGATTTAGATGATAAATGACAACTAAAGGAAGTAAACAACAAGAAAATTATTAAATAAACAATCCATTTATATAAATTTTTTCATCATATGAAAAAATATTGAATTTATATGTTTATAAACTATGGGATAATGTTATAGTATCATGGTATATCAAAATCACTTACTGTCAATCCATGTTGTCCAGATTATCTTCCAAATCTGAACTCTCTTAATACATCTGTTTCTTTGTTTATTTTGGTTACTTTTATAAAAAAACCGATTTACTTTTTTTTTCAATGTATGTACATTCGACACAATCATTTATCCAATTAAAGTGACTAAAGTTTTCAGCTGTCTCCTCAGTATAATACAATTGTAGCAGTTTGGAAAAGGCTGGCTTTCATTTACCTACGTACACTGTCGATGTCATTTTTAAAAGTCATACATGATTTTAAATATTAGATGAAATATCACCTTACAATTTTCTGGTGCGTAAAATAATTATAATTCAATTACGCAGCTGTTACCGTCGAAGATACACGGAAAATTATATATATATATATATATATATATATATAATATATATATATATATATATATATATATATATATATATATATATATATATATATATATATATATCTAGCGTTTTGCCTCACACTTATGTTTTTCCTAAAAAATCTAAGAAAACAGTAGACACTATCATTTTTCGGATGTATCATATGTCAGACAACACGCGCCGAGTTTGAAAAAAAAAGTTAGTATGCATGTACTACAAAAGTCATGATAACAGTTTCATAAAAATCTATATTGTCGTTTTTGGGATGCTTTTTTGATCGTCACTTATCTCTACTGTCATTTATTCGTTTCCGATTTAAGTTAACGATTTTAACGACACTACTATTATCCACTCTAGTCTATAAATAGCCAGGTGTTTTCCAAATTATATTTCCTTTTGATTCCGTTTATCACATCGATATATATTGTGTGTTTTGTGTATCTAGTGTGTAATGCGTGCCTAAGAGTAACTTTATTTTATACACGGGAATTATAACAACATATTTCTAAAATGGCCAGGAAGCACTGTAAGTATGATGCATGTTTGCTATATTTATTCTGGCGCAATACCACGCCTCACTAAATCATTATTTTTGCATTTGGTATTATTTTTTATACCTATGATACATATTTTAGAAAAGAGATAATTGTATATTAGATCCAGTTACAAAAAATGCACTGATATAGAGATAAATACTTTCATTTAATTTGATTTGATTTTTTGTTTTACGCCATACTCAACATTTGTTCAGTCATATGATGGCGTCCAGTTTTTATTGGTGGAGGAGAAACCGCGGTTACCCGGGTAAAGACCACCGACCTTCCGCAAAAAACTCAGTCTCATAAACGCCAAACTTTCATTTCAAATATCTTTTACAGACGAAGACGACGAACTCTATTTTGTCCTCCTCATCTTTATCAGGTAAAGTTAGACGTTTTATTGCCCTTTATATTTCATATACTGACATTTTCCTGAAAGGGACCGATAAATTACTTAACATATTTAAGTTAATACTCAAGACAATTGCTTCTGATAGGATAGGTATGTTTCAGGTGAAAATAATACTTTTTGCCATTGAAAAAAATCAGTAACGGCTTTACCCATAACCCAAATTGTAGTAGGTACATTAATTGAATAATATTGCATTTCATAATAAAAGAGCACCAAGTGCACATTACAACTAGCGATGTATAAATAGCATAATGGCTGTTTTAACTATGTCCTTTGTATTGGTATTGAAAGAAAATAGAAATGAAAAATACAGAAAAGAACATATATATTGTCGAATATAATGTCGGATATATGGAAAGAGAATGGGAATGAATTTCCTATCAAAAATTACCGGCCGGGATTATAATGGTAATAAATTAATTTAACCGGGGATTCAGAATCATTTTAAATTAAACGAATTTCAATGTATCAGTTCAATTCAAGTGGGTTCCACTGTATATATATATATATATCCTAACATGTTACATTTATATATCAGTGACTCATTAATTCACGAGGCCACTTGCCATTTAAATATTCGGATGGAGGCGCGTGTAAGTCGCCGACCGGTTTTATTCACTGAGAATAGGCAATTAACTCAATTTAAATTCCAACATCACTACTGTTGGAATATTGGGGAAAAACCGCAACAAAGTAGTCGTGACGTTGATGCTGCTTAGAATAGGACCCTAGATTACCAAATTTGATGAACACTCAAAGTAAAGTACCTGAAGAAGGGTACCCTGGGGTATACAAAAAACCTATTATCAATTTGTTCTTAATTTTTGCATACTTATTTATTATAAATGTATTAATCGATAGAATGAATAATCTGGAACATTTGTGGGTATATAAGGGAAATTTACACATGCAAGGATTATACCCCTTTCCCGAGTTTTGATTATTTTCATCAATTGCCCTATTCATAATTAAAGGGCGCCTGCAGTGCAAGATGATTTTTGTATGTAGATTGATCCTATTGTTACAAGGCGAGAACAAAAAACCTCATTCAAATCGATACAGTTATAACGGAGTTATCGGTCGTTAAAGTTGTCAATTTTCACCTGCCGCGCAATCCCTATTTATATAGCAGAAACGGAAACGACTGGAATCGAGGCTTCAGTGGTCGTGACGTCACAACAGTAGTTTAATCTCAGGAAAATGGCGGAAGAGATGAAGCGACACAGCTCTAGTGAGAGTAGTTTGGACCTTGATATATGTCTGATGGTTCTTCAAGTTTCAATGCATTCGATTTCGGTGATTCGCAGTTAGGTGTACAGCCGTATATGTTCGAGCCAGAAGTTGATTCAGACGAGGAATATACAGTTCCAAACCCGACAATGGCTGATAATGATAGTAGCCAGGAGGAACGACTTGGGAACAGCGGCTGGTAAGATAAGCCCACATATCTTTTTATTTATATTTCAATTGTATTGGGATAGGAAATTAAATGATTCAAGGCCTAATGCCGTTAGAATTCAGTGCCGCTTAATGAGTATCATAGTATCAGGCATGTACTTGGTCTTTGGTCGAGAGTCAATGTACAAGCCACGAAGATGAAACCGTAAATAATGATGATTGTTGGTTCACTGTATTGTATCAGAAATATATTTACTATTTTAATTTATTGAAAACATGAAAATGAAGTTATACGTATGTAAGTGTTTCTCAATTTAGATTTATATAGCTACATCTTATAATACCGATGTAATGACTGCACAAAGTCAAACAAATAAACAAACAAAGAAAGAACAATTTTTATCACATTTGCATTCGGTGACTCTACACTGCTGTAGAATCTAAAGGATCGGAGTTTGCGTCTAGAGACGCCCAAGTGATTCGATGATTTCACGATATTTAATTTTATACTTTATATAAGTCAAGTATTCTTTTAATTGACATATTATAATGACCCTCAACTTTGACATATCCAGAATTTCGACTCAAACTATTTTGACATGAGATTCCTTTGCATATACAAAGTACATGTACAATTAATTGGAGTTAATCAATGATAATAGAGAAGTGCTAAACATTGTTTATATATGTGTGTATAGTGAATTTAAGAATGTTTATACATGTATATATCTCTCTTTTTTGTTTTTGTATATCAATCAGAATTCAGGCAATTCTCTGATACTGTCACTTGTTCATTGCAATTATCACAATAATGGCACATTTTTTCAGGAATGTTTTTCCTTCTTCAGCTATATAAAACACTCAAAATTCATGATTGCTATCCACCACTCTTATTTTTCGAACAAATGTTAGTTAATATTTGTTTTCTTTTCACAAGGTGTACATGTGGTCATTGTTCCCAAATGCCATCTGTAAGTGAACCCATGTGTTGCCATGAGATACAAAAGGTGATGGCGGTACTGGAGGAAGATCAAGGGAAGCAGTGCATAACAGAGCACAATGGATTTTATCAGGTGTGGCTGCATCCATCACTTCTGAGAACAGCATATTGCGGAAATCGATCCCATTATGAGGAAATCCCCGAATCCAATCATATTTCTTAAAATAAATGATAACTTAACACTTAAATGGTTAATGTATTTTTTATTTGATGTTGAAAAGCATTAACACACACACACACACACACACAAATATATATATATAATATATATATATATATAATATATATATATTATATATATATATATATATAAATATATATATATATCCATGAGACAATATTTCAAATAGTAATAAACAAATAACAAGACTGTAAAAGACAAAATTCTGAACATGAATAAATCACTTAAAAAGTGCAATGAATAGTTGTGTACCTCCACAAGAATACTGAATCATAAAATTAGGATATAACAACATGCCTACACTCAGACTATGTTATCACTCAACAAATCCAACATATTAAAGACGCAAATGAATGAATGAAATATATTGTAAATGAAATAACATGTCTGAATAATTAAAGTATGTAAAGTTTAAGTATTTCATTATGCAGTTACAACTGCTGACAAAGGATTCAACATAAGAAAAGGGAGTCCTGTGTCAAATTTGCAAAATAACAAGAAACTGATAAAAGCTTTCAACAAGGAGTCTTGGTTAAGAGTTACACATTAACAAAGGCATCTAGTAAATCAGAGTAGCATAATAAGAAACCTATAATAACGTTCAACAAGGCAGTCTGTCTCAGACCTACACATGAACATGAGACCTAAAAATTAACTAAAACAATTTAAAAACATGTGTACATCAGACATACACAATAACAAAAATCTGTAACAACTTTTAACAAGGAAATCTGTATCAGACATAACTATAACAAAGATTTAAATTACTTAACAAGAAATCTATCACATCTTTTAACATGGAAGTCTGTATCAGACATGCAATAAGTAAAATTGAAGAAGTACCAATCGGTAATCAAAACTCAAGTCCATTATAACACGACGTATCAGACATGCAATAAGTAAAATTGAAGAAGTACCAATCGGTAATCAAAACTCAAGTCCATTATAAGATGTGCAAATGGTCTCAACATGAAGAACAATTACGAATCCCAAACGGGATAAGACCAGGTGTCCGGAAGGAGTCAGCGTCTTCTGTTGGCATGCCACACCCGTCGCAAATATTGAATGGAAACCTTTCTAGTTCGATGAATGGGTCAAATTCGGTAAAAAGGTCAAGTTTGGTGATGAGGTCAAGTTCGGTGAAAAACATGATTGGTGAAACGGAGTCACTGTCTGTGGCCGTGATCCAGAATACTATCTAAAATCTCTGAGAGTGCAACTTCATAATATTTAACAAGATTCCCGTATCGACCATAAAACTCCTTAAACGACGACTCCAAGCGTTCAACAACGTATCCTTGTGTAAGTAGTTTATTGGCTAGTCGGAATAAAACATTCATAAGAAGAGCATACCCTGGCATAACGTATAAGTTGTGAAATGAAAACGTCATAGACAGGAGACAATGGAATATAACTACTTAGAAACGGGAATTATGTGGTATGGAAATTGAAATCGTGTCGTTTGTCATAGAGGGATGTGTGAAGTTAACCGTCTTTTCCAATCGACAGGAGTAAATCTAGGTAAGAAGCAGATGTGTTGCTCTCGGTCGTCTCATTGATCTCTAGCCCAACAGAATACATCTGGCCGAGGTACTTATGAAATTTTGAATTACTTATGGACAGAACATCGTCGATATACCTGTAAGTAAAATTGAACCGAGATGCTAACTATTTGTTTCCTTTGGAGAGCAGAGACTGTATAAATTCCGCTTCATATGAATACAAAAGTATGTCAGCCAAGATAGGTGCACAATTGGTACCCATTGGAATGCCGACAATCTGTTGGAAAACATTTCCCGCAAAAACCACGAAGATGTTGTCTACTAGAAACCCCAGTATGTTTATAATATCGTCTTCAGTGTACTTGTTATTGGAATCAGAGTGTTCCTGGACAAAACAAGGTTCTTCATGACCTAACACCAATTATTTATATCTGCGATTTCCATTTTTGTATACTAAAGTGTTTTGTATAATAGATGTTAATCTGTTTTTGATGAGGAATTGTTGTACAAAGGGTCGAAAAATCAAAAGACTTGATGCTTGTAATATGAAATTTGGATATTTTAAATTTTCCAACAATTCCTTTGAATTCTTTAGGATCCACATCTAATTGACTCCGCTTCTTGAGTAGGCCGTTTTACAGTTCTTCTGAGGACCTTGTTTAATATGTGTTAGAAGTTTGGTAAGCAAAATATATAAAGGCTTGGTGGAACACTTAGATGACCCCGCAATGAAGCGGTGTTAATAGGGGTTTTTGTACATCATCGGAATCCAATAAATATATGGCAATTCAAGCTATGTGTCACTTGTGGGTATTTCAAACGAAGCGAGACCAGATTTATTATTATCTAATATTTCAGAGGTAGAAAAATCGGTTAGAGAGTATGTAGGGTTTCCAGGAAGTGTGTCTAGTCCAAGTTTCTCTTGTAGGATGCTGAAGTAGTATCGCCTGTAGACAAATGTGAAGTTGTTAGATGCTTTGTTAGCAGGAACGATGGTCACAGCTGCATATTGATGTTATACATTGTAGCAGTTTTACATTTTCTGCACTCACAGCTGCACAGTGATGTTATACATTGTAGCAGTTTTACATTTTCTGCACTCTGCTCCCTGAAGCATTTTTTCATTATGTTTTGCTATGCAGTCTAATTTGATGTGAAATGAATGAATTTGAGAGAGAAATTTTAGGAATATGATTTTATTTTAATAATGTATAAAAAGGACTTTTGAGTTAAACCTTGAATAAATCTTTTCATTCTAAATTCATGTGTACACAATTCAATTTGGGGAGTTAGATATATAGCATTTACATTATAAACTATTTACTTATACATAAATCTAATTACAGATCTGTTCTAAATAAAAATATTTATAATTCTAAAACCAAATTCTGTATGAAATTTTCACTTTTTGTATAAATTTTATGTACATAATATTTGTCTGAATGGCTGAAAGCCATACAATGGTTGATAAAATCTCGTATTCGAAAACTTAAAGGGACTTTGAAAACACGTTATCCCTCTGTATTTAATGTTCCAGAAGTAGTAACTGAACTGGATAGATTACATGACCAATATGTACTGGTACCAGCAGACAAAGCCTTAAATAATATTTTTTATTTGTAAGGCACATTACTATAATTGTTTATTAGAAGAACGTAGGTTTAATACGAATTCTGGAAATCCTACATACACACGTAGCTCACTTTCAAAGGACGAGATCCTTCAAAATCACGTGTCCGTATTACGCTCATTTGATATACCTACAATGGATACCGATTTCGAGCTACCGCATTTATATTGGATACCTAAACTTCATAAAACCCCATATAAGCAAAGATGCATAGCAGCATCCAGCAAATGTTCTACCAAACCTTTATCTTTGCTCCTTACCAAGACGTTAAGGAGAAACTTCAACACTACTGTACAGTTGTTTATTCCAGAAGCGGTCTAAATCAGATGTGGATACTTAAAAGTTCTAAACAGCTTTTAGAAAATTTGAAGGCACACATTTTTTCTCGAATTCACAGTTTCAAAACTTATGACTTCTCTACTCTTTACACTACTATTCCGCATAAAAAAATAAAAGAAAGACTTTTCAGCATCATAGACAACTGTTTTTTTCAACTGGTGGTGCCCCAAAATTTAAATATCTAGTGTTTGGCTATCATGATACTTATTTCGTCAAACACCACGCTGATTCTACAAAAAATACACTGAAGTTGATATAAAAAACATGCTGGAATTTCTAATAGATAATATATTTGTAATGTTCGGAGACATGGTCTTTCAACAAACTGTCGGCATTCCTATGGGAACCAATTGTGCTCCTTTATTGGCCGACCTGTTCCTTTATTCATACGAAGCAGACTTCATTCAGAAACTGCGGAATCAAAAGAAGAGAAATTGTCCTTTAAATTGACATTTAGATAGATCGACGACGTT
Organism: Atrina japonica; assembly: GCA_030159075.1. NCBI lineage: Eukaryota > Metazoa > Mollusca > Bivalvia > Pterioida > Pinnidae > Atrina > Atrina japonica. Next base: position 25,378 of record BROG01001411.1, on the reverse strand, counting down.
TTGTCGATTAATAATGACAATTTTCATACATACGTCAATGCGATATATCCCAGCGAACAAGAAATTAAAGATACAACAGAATCAAGCGCACACGCTTCATACTAGACATTTTTCCACATTTAAATAGTTATATCCCTCAGTCACCCGCATATGGAGTTTATATTTCACAAATGATCCGATATGCCAGGGCGTGTACAACATATGAAGATTTCATATACAGAGGTAAACTACTCACTGACAAATTATTGACACAGGAATATCGAAAACCGCGTTTAATGTCAATGTTCCGCAAATTTTACGGTCGGTATAATAGTATTGTTTGCGACTACTCTGTTTCACTAAGTGAAAGTTGAGTTGCCTTTTCGTTGGCGGTTGTTGAGATTTCTGTACCAATTGTGACGAGGATACACTCCTCACGTGTTTCATTGGACTTTACTGTGGACTCACGGCGGGTGTGACCGGTCGACAGGGGATGCTTACTCCTCCATGACATCTGATCCCACCTCTTGGTTTCCAGAGGTCCGTATTTGTCCAATTTTACCGGATTTGTATCTATATCCTGGACATTCTATTGATTTATACTTTGGTATCTGAATTTTTTTTACATAATTATAAACTGAATTTGATGTAGATCTACATGTAGATAGCGTCAATTTACAGAACATTTTGACACAATCTTGCCACTTTTTTCAGCATGAAAAGGTGTAAAAACATCCATCTCGAAACAATTTAATGTTACACAAATTACAACTGTACACTGTTTCAATTTTGGTACACACATTTTCTCTTTCGGCCAACAAGACGAGCACAAGGATGTCCCGGAAAATTTTCATATTTGATTTCAAGAATTGTCTTAGAATAATTGCACATATATTTGCGTTTGTAACCACAATATCCGCCAATTAAATGTTTAGCTAATGCTAAACGAAAATCAAAGTGTTGATTTTTTTGTTTAGGTGCTGGATACCTTGACAGGTAAAATAATATGTGAGCATTTACGATGCATATATTGGTGAAAACCCAAAATAAATAGGTCCACCATTTATTAGATGTTCGTCCCTATGTGTAATAAGAACTTTTCTGATCTGCCCATATGTTTATTGTAATTTTTAAAAACAAGAGGGCACTTCCCTTCACTCACTGTCGCTACATATCTACGGGCGATCTTTGTCATTAGGGGTGGAGTATTTGTCGACATCGTGCAAACAGGTTTGTTACTGTTACCTCTATCCCTCCAGACACATGAAAGAAATTCTTAGCTCTGCCTCATCAAAGACTCATTTGGTTTTAATATTGCTGATTTTAAATCTTTTGGGAAATATTTTCTGTTTGATCGAAAAGTTCCACATCCGTAATTTTTTTTTTCTGTAGTAGGTCTTGTAGAAGTTGAAAAGAATTGAAATAATTATCAAAATAAATATTGTGATATTTGTAAAAATAATGTTTTGCCAAATCCACCACAACGTCATAACCATCTTTCCCGGATGATAGAGTACATGTATTATTTTTGCCTGTATAAACAGTACATTTCATGGTGTAACCATGTACTGGCTCTGACGCCACATCCAGGTTTAAAATTAATTGAAAAACCTGTGTCCAACATGTTCAACAAAGGTCTTATTTGTACAATTTGTCGTATAGAGGTGAGGTTTTAGCTGGCTCATTTTGCCGGTCACTGATACAAAGGTATTGAGATATTTTGTCAAATTTATCACGTTTGTGATTGTCATTTATTTACAAAATTCATATAAATTGGTAAAAATGTATCTAAAGTCATAATATCAATGTGTTTTTATGCTTTTTATTAGAGTTTGTGGGTAAAGAGGATGATGATATGAAAGCTATGACCCCCAAAATACCAAATTTCTATCACACTTAAATCTTAAATTCGGTCAACGTAAAAATTTAGTGATCAAAAGATTTTTTTTTATTTTTCCATAAATGATCAAATTAGAATAGTTAACAATTATTTAGATTCAATAAAACAAGTTGTGGGCATGTAGCGAAGAAATAACACCTTGAAGTATGCCGAAATTGAATATTTTTAAACAAAAAATCCTTTAAGAGAAGATTGTACCATTATTTGATCTTGAGTGTGACTTTGAACGTGATCTTGACCTTGATTGGGCGATGCACCTCATCAAAATGAACCTTTCCTGTAAGTTTCACAAAAGTATCATATACAATAAGAAAGTAGTGATAATCTATGTCAAAATGTGACTGTTCCCAGAGAAACAGACAAAGGGACAAAATATGCCAGACAATGTGAAGCTGTGTTTCATAGCTGACACAAAAACACATGACCGTTAAATTAATTTTTTCACAAAGAACAACTTAATTTACTTCTTGATGTGAATTTACCACTCAATTTATGTCTTTTGTGGACAAATTTGTGTCGTCTGTCATCTCTGTTTAGATTGCCAACATCAGTTACAGTTTGTATTACTATACTGACATTCTGGCCACGTGACCAGGTGTCCTTCTTCCCCTTAAGTATGGGAGAATAATAATCATTCATGAGTGTGTTGAGTGGAAAGGAGAATCTCAATCTTCTTGATAAGTCCATTCCTCGGGAAACCCTCGCCATTTTCTTACCACTCGGATGGAGATTTCCTCATCCACTCAACAGACTCATAGAATATTCCATTAATCTTTCTTTGTATGTCGCATTCAAATGTTTGACAAAACTGATACAACAAAAAAGTAAAATAAAAGTTGAAATTGGGAATCGAGTGACTCAGTCTGATGACTTCCGGACCAGATTCTACACATGAATTTTCACTTCACTGAGCTTATGCATGTGAAGCCGTTTTACATTAATGTGTTAGTATGTTATATATTAATTAATTAATAATATTTATTTTTATAAGGCCCGATTATTTTTGCATAATCAACCGTAATCCAGCTAAATGAATTTGCCGTCAAAGTAAGATACGCCTAATACCGATTTCTTTAAAAATTCATTACAGGTTGATGTTGGAAGACGGAGTCACATCGTTCCCTGTCCAGGAAACAGAAAGAAAAATTCGGATTGGAAAAACCATACCGTTTAATTAAAAGAAATGTGATGAATAGTTAAATGTAAAGTGTTTGCACCAGATCGAAGAAGTTAACCCTGACATATATGCTTAATGTTTAACGTTTTATCATTGCTCTCTATTTGGTCAAAATTCCAAAAAAGGTGAACGATGAACTGTGATCATTCTATTAAATAACCAAGGTAGTAAAAGTTAGAACTGAAGGATCAGTCGTTCATTTAATCATCGGAGAATGCCAGTTAATTGATTATTATGTGGTGTATTGATTCGCTTAGCATTTCTGAATAAACTGCAAAAGAAGTTAACAATAACCTGGATTTATTCTCTTTTTTTGGCAAAAATTTCAAATATAAAAACTGATGTGAAATGCATTATCAGTTTAACCAATATTTACACCCTACGTGATAGTAAACAGGTGAACAGGAATATTTTTAAACTTATCTAGAAATAAAATACACATAGAAAATATCAGCAAGTCTGACATAGCAAATGCAATTCGAAGTGATTATTTCTTAAATGACTCCAAGGACATAACACATGAATCTGGCAACTTCACATTAATACGACCTTTTAATATTTATCAAGGTCACATGTTGTTCGCACATGCCGGGAGGTCTTCTACACTCTTATCCCTTGGACCATCTGATGGTAATTAATTTATTTTTTGTGTCATTTTGCATCTATTACAGAACGTTGTCCATGGCATCTGATCCCACCTCTTGGTTTCCAGAGGTCCGTGTTTGTCCATTTTTGCCGGATTTGTATCTGTTTCCTGGACATCCTAAAGATTTATATTTTGGTATCTGAGATTTAAAAAAAAAGAACAGAGAGTTGTATACACACAGAGACATAAAATATGGACACGGATATAAAATAGACTTTTACATGTATAAATATTATAAACATGTTTCATTTAATTATAACGCCCATGACGACCGAGGTCAAATTTCAAACATTGTTCCCCAAAGCGGCATCAGACAAGGCCAAACAACAAATCCAAATGCACAGCCAAACCTGGCCAAAACAGCAACAGCGAAAATACGACTATCTTAGATTTTGAAGAACTCAGAATGTTGTTATCATTTCTAAATAACACTTTAGTATAGTATTAACAACTGGTACCAAACTACAGGGTACTACGTTTATATATACCCTCGGGGACTCAAACGGTCCACCAGCAGTTGCAACGACCTAGTGGTTTTGAATATTATAAACATAATACCAAAGTTTTAACGCCCAAGACGACCGTTTCTTTCAATTAGACCCCACTAGCCGAGCTCCAATCTAAAACACTATTCCCGCAAGAGAAAGTGGCACCACACAAGTCCAAACAACAAATCCAAAATACAGCCAAACCCTGCCGAGAGCACCCGCTGCAAAAATATGTCTATCTTAGCTTTTGAAGAACTCAGAATCTAAATGGTGTTATCAGTGTAAATACCACTTTAATATAAGATTACCAGCTGGTACCGACGTACTAAGTTTATGTATACTCTCAGTGACCACCACAGTAATCGGACCTTATAGAGTCAGTCAATTAGGTAGTCTTAAATAGCGAGGTTCCACTGTAAACTTTTGTAACAATCTGATCTGCATAGTTCACACGTGCTTACAGTTCATAAGACTAGTAACGTGATATCATATCTAATGCTTGTATAGCATATGATCGCCGATTTTTTTCTATAAAATTTCACACCTGGTTTCCTGTGACAGATGGTATGTAAAAAGTTATAATTCTTAAACTGGGTAGCTGTCAATGGAATTCATGCGGAGATTTAAAGGTAAAGCGACAACTATACATGTATGTAAGGGTTCCCTAACAGGTGATCCTTTGATATCTATCTAACTGGAGACACCTAATTTACATAGTGTCAATCTCGACATCTGCCGAACCATATTTCTTTTGTTTGTTTTATTTACCAGTAAGAATAAAGTACAGTATTTGTAAATTCTTGTATATGAAGTACAGGTATATTGACATATAAAATTAAACGAACAAGAAAATATGGTTCAAATGCTTTCTCTTGTAACAAAACCAACTGGATGTAAATTCATAAATTGTTTTGTTATAATAATATATATTATGTTTTCAATTTTTATTAATATTAAGCAAGGTTTTTATATTCAGCTTCAATAAATTCTTGTTGTTATTATTTGGTAAATATACAAATATGATTATGGTACACACACATGCACGCACCAGCCCACTCCACACGATATTGAATCCTCTCCTAAAATACACCTCGCTTAGGAGACCACTTCATATATCAGGTCATAAATTGTCAAATAAATAAATATCAAATAAGTACAGATCCTCACTTTATAGATAACCCCAGTTATTGGGACGCCTCTTTGAATCAGTCAGTTAGGTAGTTTTTATAGCGAATATATATACGTGTATATTTCTTAGGTAATTTCCATCTAAGTTTGACAATATCCCATTATGACGGCCTTTGTAAATGTATTACTGTAGATTGATAATGTTTTATAATTTTTTGAAATATAAAAATACGAAGACACCTTTCTTCCGTTGGGATATTATATGTCATGTATCACGTTTTACGGATGAACAGATTAGGATCAACTGCATTTTAGTCTTGGGCTACTGCTTTCTTTATTACCAAAGAAATCGCTCAGTCATAACTGAATAAATGAACGGGGAAGTTTTGATATTAATGACTTATCTCTGTTTACTTCTATAATTGGTCAGGTAACGATACTGAAACGAAGCAACACAACACTAACAAGATTTTTCAGTGGATTGGATGCACAGAATTATAACATATTCCAAAAATGAGCAGACCTTATTGTAAGCATTCATTAACACTGTCGTATTTTACAAGACAATATTGTGCTGTTTTATCCTGGTGCTATACATGTTTCACGATTTCATTTGTGAGTTACTGTATTGGATTTTATCGTTAATATCTAATATATATTGACGAGTACTTATGATAATTTTTTTTAACTAACAAACACCACTATATATTCGATTCAATAACAGCAAATGCATTAAAGTTCACCCCAAACGCTATACACAACTTTAAAAAAATTGTTAGTTCATGATGCATAAATGCATTTGTTGAAAATTTGAAGTCGAGCCGACATCTCGTTCCGGAGATATAATTATTCTGATTCAATACCGGAAGTAAAAAAATACTGTATTCTTTTCCCCTAAAACGGACATCCCACGTATAACATGAACAAAATATCGTAGTTCAACCGGAATATATCTTGCTATATCTGATTCAACAAGTCACAAAGCTGTCTGTCATTTAAATATTTGGTTGGCGGCGCGTGTCAGTCGCGTGCCGATTATGTTGATCGAGAAACGTCCATTATCTGTTTAAATTTCAACCAATGATAGAAAACTGTTTGAATATAGTGAATTTATACACAACAAAGGAACAGGTACGCCTACACCACTAAGGTTATGGTCCGAAATATTAAAATTACTCCTGACTCAAGATAAACTCTTTTTTAGGATTTTAACATAAAAAGTAAAAAGCACATAATTTAACCTGCAATTTTTGTATATTTACGTTATACGGATGTAAATAATAATGAAAAGCTTTGCTCATTTTAAAAATCTTCAGAAATAATTATAGCTTTTTTAAAAATGTTTTTTATTCACACCATTCACAAACGTATAATAAAAAAATAGTATAATCATATATATATATATATCAGTGTTTTAAGTGATGTTTATGGAAAGAGTATACGAGGGAAAGAGAGAATAGGAGGGGAAAGTGGTTAATTATAGAAAAAATAGTTTGAGTACAATGCTCTATTCATAATGCTCAACATATTTTATGGTTATGAGGAAATAAGTCTGGTACATTTGAAACCTTATCTACACATGCTCTTACACAACACTGAGTTTTTGTATTTGACAAGCAAATGTATATCTGACAGCAAAACAAAGTTACGATTTTCTGAATTTTATTATAATCATATTCCGTAATAGTATGATAAAATTGTATTATCATAAATGATCCCAAATAATTCAAATCATACAAAAGTAAATTAAACATCAATTGAAAAATATGTCTGCATGAAATTACTTTGTTAAGTTGATATTCTTTTGAAAAGATACATCTATCTTAACTTGGAGACCAACTGTCGAAGTCTAATTAATGGACAGAAACGATCGCGTAAAGCATTGGTTTTGCTAAAAAATATATTTTTGGTATTATTTTTATAACATATAGCGAGCAAAATGGAAAATTCAAAACGATATATATCAATATATGAATGGAACCTCGTAACGTATTCTTTTTATCTTATTACAAACATAATACCAAAGTTATTATGCTCAAGACGATCGTTTCTGTCAGTTAGACTTTATCAGTTGAGCTCTTATATTAAACATATTTTTTGAAAGAGAAAGTGGTATCAGACAATGCCAAATAATACATCTTAATTCAAAAAATCTCAAATACCAAGGTAAATTTTTTTAGAATGTCCAGTCTATAGATACAAAATCTGTTAAAAAATGGACAAACATGGACCTTTGGAAATCAGGTGCAATTAAGGAGTAAGCATCCCTTGTCGATCGGTCATATCCGCCGTGAGTCCAAAGTCAAGTCCAAATGAAATACGTGAGGAACAATTCGGTACAGGCGTCTCAACAACCGCCACTCAACATTTCACTTAGTGAAACGAAGTAATCGAAAACAAGGCTATTATCCCGAACGTAAAATTTGCGGAACGTTGACATCAAACGCGGTTTTCGATATCCACGTGTCAATAATTTGTCAGTGAGTAGTTTATCGCTGTATATAAAATGTTCAAACGTATAGCCAAAATCCATCTAAGAGTTACCACTATAAAAAGATGGCTATCTTAGCAGTACTTTTATGTGTATCAAACAGTTCCGGTTTCTAATGATCCTGAAGATCCTGGGTCTAGATATATTGATTCCGGTTTTAATGATCCTGAATCTAGTCATGTTGTAAACCGTTCCGTTTTTTAATAATCTCGAAGCTAAATATAGTTTAAGTTTTAAAATAGTAAAACGTGTTTAGACAACGAGGGTAACAAAGAGGGTAGAAGTAAAGTTATCAATTAGGGAATCTAATAAATGTTTACAAACATACTAACAAGATAAGACAAATGGTATGTATGTAATTATGCTATTCTACATCAGAGTATTTTTCAGTCTTTTCTGAGGGTAGAATTCCGAGATATGAATGATTACCAGAAAAAATCTAAAATTCGAGAAGATGGTACGTGGGCTACAGAATTTAAAATGCTGATGTTGTCACATATGCTGAAATGTGACAGATTTTCAAAGGGTGACAGAAAATACATAAACACATCTGCCAGATTAGCCGATCCAAATTTCTCTTTATACAAACGAGTGATTGTCTTAAATTATCAAACTGATTTACTGGTATCTGAGATGTTTTATTATTGATCAAATAACCAACGTACTTGATTCAATTCTGATTTTCTGTTGCTTAGTTATGGTCCTTCGAAATACGTAAATATTTGAAAAATAACAGTTTTCACAATTTTTCTTTGTGTTGCTTCAAATAGTGAGTTGATATTTGATATTTGGTTATATCTAGATGATTTACAGATCAAGTTCAAATTTTGTTCCAGTCTGATGATTTTGTGCAGGGTTATGACCCCTTGACTTAGTAAATGTTTAAAAAATATCCCTTTCTGCACCTTTTCTTTGCAATGCCTCTACATATTGATTTGATATTTGGTATATCATTGTAGAGTTATGTCCCCTGGACTTAGTAATTTTTTAAAAAAAATATACCTTTTCGCACATTTTCTTTCCTTGGATGATTTTGTGTAGAGTTATGACCCTTGGATAACAATTGCAAGCAATAATTCCTATATTAACAGCATATGGATTACAATTGGACTTATGCACCCTGGTGTCATATAGATATTGATAAATTACTTTGGACAATTGTTTAAGTTCATGTTCCCTTTTAATCGAGATTTGTATGAACAAGCCAAATGGATTTATAATTTTCTGTTAATTAAACTTTTGAAAGAAATTTTACGATGAAGATATATATATATATATATACGTCGGACATTTACATTTGATATTACACATTGTTAACATATAACAAACCCATAATAATACAAATGTTATTCTACAGTCATCAGAAAATGTCGTTTAACTGTATGTGTTAGGGCATATGATGAAAAGAATATGCCACGAGTTTCCATGCATATGACATTTATAGTACTCGTTTTGAATTTTCCAGTTTTCGCCAATCATAGATATGACGTAAATGGAAACTTTTGATAGCACTAATCATATATTATAATATAAATTTCTCCCTTTAACGACAGAAAATTGTACTTTACAAACTATATACACATAATCTGATGTCTTTCTGTACATCTGTCGAACTATTTTGCTTTTGTTTTTTTTTTTCGTTTCTGTTTGTTTCTACAATATCTCTATAATTACATTCAAGAATATATATACATAGTTCTCTAACAAATATAAAACAATGTCAGATACCAAAGTATAAATCATTAGGATGTCCAAGTTAAAGGTGCAAATCTGGACCTCTTGAAATCAAAAAGTGGGATCAGGTGCCACAGAGGAGTAAGCATCCCCTGTCGACCGGTCACACACGCCGATTTCAAGATTGGAACATATCGTATATCGTGCAAGTGTTGCACAGGATTGGAAATACTATACTATTCCTATTTTGAAACCACATGGAACCAGTTTATGACGCGCAGGCATTTAGGAAACATCTGCAATAGAAAAGAAATTTCATAATTATATTATTAAAGTTAAAAATAGAATGGACTATCAACTTACACTTGCCATTGTGTGTCATGTCAACAGTTGGTACATATTGTTTATATATATATATTAAACCTAGTACCAAAGATATAATGCTCAAGACGATCGTTTCTGTATGTATACCTTCGGGGACTCAAACGGTCCACCAGCAGTGGCAACGACCTAGTGATTATGAATATCATAAACATAATACCAAAGTTATAATACGATCGTTTCTGTCAATTAGACTTCATCAGTTGAGCTCCAATTTAAAAGATATATCCAATAGTATAGCCGAATTTAATTGGAGTTATCAGTGCCAAATATTACTTTAGTATAAGATTATCAGCTGGTATCGAAGCCCAGATACTAGGTTTATGTATACCCTCAGGGATTCAAACGGTCCATCTATTACTTAAGCAAATTGATGTACAAAAGGAGTGAGCGACACCTTGTCATTTTACAATTATACAATGCGGTAATTTCCACATTGTTTATTATTACTGTTAATTTTAAAACAGCAGATCGAAGATTCAAAGTTGGGGTAGGTGTAAATTCATCTAATTCTATGCATCTAATAAAAACAATATTTTTATCATTTGGGAGTCTGTACAAGCGAGAGTTACGATGTACCCAGGAAGAGTTCACCAACCTTCCGCTTGTAAAGTTGGAAACTTTCTCACAAATATAAGCTTAATAGGATCCAACGGAACTTTCGCTGACAGGAAGTGAGAGACCTTATGATTTAAAGCACGGTGTTCTGATATGTTGGTCAAACACAATACATAATACAAAATCAGTAGTCCATCTCCATAATATACAGATAAAGCCTGGTTGGATCCAGGATCTCAAGTTACAGGAAAGAAAGAGTTGGTTTTGGTAGGCCTAATTTAAAAGCTCTGGGAGGTCTTTTTTTGGAATCTAGACGTGATGTTAAAATAAATTAAAATTTGTATGTGAAAAAAAGTGGGGACCACCTCCCCCCGGTTCCCCGGTTCCTACGCCTATGTAGTATATGACGTTAAAATGCGTGTAAATGGACATTTGTAAGACTTTGGAAAATGGATTCCATGCTCATACGGAATTGTATATTCATTTAGATGATAAATGACACTTAAAGGAAGTAAACAATAAGAACATTATTAAATTAACAACCAATTTATATAAATTGTTTCATCATATGATGAAATATTGAATTAATATTAATTTAAAATATTGGATAATTTTACAGTATCATGATATATCAAAATCAATTACTGTCAATACATGGGGTCCGGACCCCCCCCCCCCAAAAAAAAAAAAAAAAAAAAAAAAAAAGAAAAATAAAAAAAATAAAAAAAAAAAAAAAAAAATATAAAAAAAAAAAAAAAAAAAAAAAAAAAGAAAAAAAAAATCTTAACTCTCGTAATACATCTGTTAAATTGTTTATTTTGGTTACTTTTAAATAAAAACCTATATGCCTTTTCTTAAATGATGTATGTACATTCTACACGTTTTCCAATTAAAGTAACTAAAGTCTTCAACTGTCTCCTCAGTATAGTAAAACTTAAAAAATCTGGCTTCATTTCTTTTAATACCTTTATCTACGTATGCTGTCATTTTGAAAAGACACACATAATTTTTAATACTAAATGAAATATAACCGTACAGTTTTCTGGTGCGTAAAATAATTAAAATTCAATTAACGCAGCTGTTACCGTCGAATGTGGATCTGGGCCCGAAGTCCCCAAATTTACTCAATACTCAATTTCAACATTTATTTCATTAGTTTGACCATATAATCGTTTGTAAAACTTTTAAGCTTGATTGAAAAAATAAATACATTATCATTTTTTTCATTCACATATAAAGTTTTTCTTCACACTTATGATTTCTAAAAATATTTAAGAAAAAAGTAGATAATATCATCTATTGGACGCATCATATGTCAGACAACACGTGCCGAGTTTGAAAAGAAAAAATAGTATGCATATGCTACAAAAAGCATGATAACAGTTTCATGAAAACTTGATGTATCTATATTGTCGCTTTTGGGTGCCTTCTTGGATTTAGTCCTGATTGTCCAACTTTTTGAAATTCAGTTGTCCTGATTGTCCCACAAACCTTGTACAGATTGTCCTACAAAAATTCAGAGTTAACTTCTATTGTTAAAACAACAACTGAATTTCAAAAAGTGGGAGAATCAGGACTAATCAAAATAATTGGTTTGCTTATTTGTTTAATTATATAGTATCCCAATATGCAGAGTAAAATATAAGAAATATACTTAAAAACGAATTTAAATTTAAATTGAGTCAGATAAAAAATATTTTGCTATGAATACTTGTACATTTATAATGGACAATTTTGCGCCAGCTAAAAATTTACAAAATAAAATTAAATAGAAGTTTGTATAAAAATCACTTTTGAAACAATACATAAAATATTTTCTGATATATTTAATACTTTTTTCTCTAAAAATATTAATTTTAAAGATACGGTATAAAAAAGATAATAAGTACATGTTCTCTGATTAACAATAACTCATTTTAATAAAAATAATATCATATATAATATATTTTATAAAGATATTCATAATTTTGTTTATTTATTCTTTCATGCTATTTTCAGTTATGCTGTAGAAAACATTTATTGGTCTCATTTTTTTTATTTTTGCAAAACATTCATTAATTGTCCCATCTTGTAATTATGTTTATTTTAATAAAATATTTTTCAATTAATATATGCATGTTCACCTTATGGAAAAGATGGTTCTTAATTAATATAGCAATTATGTATACACATGAACTCATCTCTGAACTCTCAAACTCAGAAAAAACGAGGAGGCTCATTTGGCGTTTATTAATAGGGGATGGTAAATGAATACTGATAAAACTAAATAAGTTGATATATGAGGTAGAAGCTGACTAGGTGCTTTATATCTAAATGATGAAGAACTGTGTATGTCTATAAAAGTTAATCTTGAGATTTTCAATTCTGTGTAGTAAGTGGTACATGTATATATTTAAGTGATGACGAATTGTGTGTATTTATATATCTTGAGATGTTCAATTTTGTGTTGAAATTAGTGCTTTATATTAAATGTGTGTGTTTATATATGTTATACATTTTTAATTTTGTTTAATTAGTGCATTTAAATGTATATTGTATAAATTTGAATTGATATTTGTAATATATATGTGCTATATTTTAAAAATAAAGAAACATAAAATTATAATGTTCTGTTTTCATGTTTTCAATGTTCTGACATTTTGTTATCAAAACATTATATTTTAATAATGACTTGTAATTTGTTTACACAGGTGAAAAATTTTCTATTACAATCAAAACATATCCAAATTGTTCCGCATTTGATTGTCCCACAAAATTTGTCTTAATTGCCCTGATTGTCCCACATTTTGTTTTACCTTTTTTACATACTAAAAGTGGGACAATCAGGACGAACCCCTTTTTGGTTGGTTCTTGTTAAGCAATGTTACAACATGGATAACTATTACTTCTATTAATAGCCAGGTGTTTTCCAAATCATGTTTCCTTTTAGTAAGTATCCACTTTATTTTATACACGGAGATTATAACAACATTTCGGAAATGGCCAGCAAGTACTGTAAGTATGATGCAAGTTTGCTTTACTTGTATTTTATTCTGGAGCAATATTATGGCTCACTAATTCATTAATTTTGCATTTGGTATTATTTTTTATACCCAACAAATCGACGGGTTCCTATGATACATATTTTAGAAAACAAATTGTTGTATATTAGATCAAGTTACAGCAAATTCATTGATATTCACATGGTTTTACCCATAACCTGGGTTATAATAAGAACATTTAATTGAATGATAATTAATTTCATAATAACAGAGCATCAAGTGTCCATTGCAACAGCAGACAAGTTAAAGAATAGTTGTTCCTTTGTATTGTTCCTAAAAACGTCGTATTGGAAGCAAATATTAATGAAGACCAGAACGTATATAAAGTCGAAATCTTGTATATGATAGAAAAGGAATGAATTTTCTTTCAAAATTAACGGGTTATAATGGTAAGAAATTAATTTAGCTGTGGATTCAAAATAGCTTCAAATTAAGCGGATTTCAATGTAACATAGTTCAATACAAGTGGGTTCCACTATATATATATATATATATATATATATATATATATATATATATATATATAATATATATATATATATATATATATATATATATATATACATATATACATTTCGGTGACTACAATTCACAAGGCCACCTGCCATTTAAATTTTCGGATGGAGGTGCGTCTCAGGCGCGTGTAGGTTTCTCTCATTGAGAAAAGGCAATTGACAAAATTACACACATGGTTTCCTGTGACAGATCGTATGTTTAAAGTTAAAATTATTAAACTGGCTAGCTGTCAATGGAATTCATGCGGAGATTTAAAGGTAAAGCGACAACTATACATGTATGTAAGGGTTCCCTAACAGGTGATCCTTTGATATCTATCTAACTGGAGAGACACTTAATTTACATAGTGTAAATCTCGACTGTAGTCGTCATTCATGCATGTTTTAATTTTCACAAAAATTACAAATACGTCATAGGACAGTAAGAATAAAGTACAGCGTATGTAAATTCTTGTATATGAAGTACAGGTATATTGACATATAAAATTAAACAAACAAGAAAATATGATTCAGTAGCTTTCTCTTGTAACAAAACCTACTTGATGTAAATTCATAAATTGTTTTGTTATAATAATATATATTATGTTTTCAATTTTTATTCATATTAAGCAAGGTTTTTATATTCAGCTTTAATAAATTCTTGTTGTTATTATTTGGTAAATATACAAATATGATTATGGTACACACACATGCACGCACCCGCCCACTCCACACGATATTGAATCCTCTCCTAAAATACACCTCGCTTAGGAGACCACTTCATATATCAGGTCATAAATTATCAAATAAATAAATATCAAATAAGTACAGAATCCTCACTTTATAGATAACCCCAGTAATGTGACCTCTTTGAATCAGTCAGTTAGGTAGTTTTTATAGCGAATATATATACGTGTATATTTCTTAGGTAATTTCCATCTAAGTTTGACAACATCCAATTATGACGGCCTTTGTAAATGTATTACTGTAGATTGATAATGTTTTATAATTTTTAGAAACATAAAAATACGAAGACACCTTTCTTCTGTTGGGACATTACATGTCATGTAACACGTTTTACGGATGAACAGATTAGGATCAACTGCAGTTTAGTCTTGGGCTACTGCTTTCTTTATTACCAAAGAAATCGCTTAGTCATAACTGAATAAATGAATGGGGAAGTTTTGATATTAATGAACCTCTATAATTGGTCAGGTAACGATACTGAATGCTAACAAAACAACACTAACAGTGTATTGGATGCACATAATTATAACATATCCCAAAAATGATCAGACCTCATTGTAAGCATTCATTAACACTATCGTATTTTACAAGACAATATGTGCTGTTTTATTCTGGTGCCATACTTGTTTCACGATTTCATTTGTGAGTTATTGCATTGGATTTTATCATTAATATCTAAATTTAAATAACAAACACCACTACATATTCGATCCAATAAGAGCAAATGCTGTTCACCCCAAAGTTCACCCCAAACGCTATACACAACTTTAAAAAAATAGTGTATGATGCATAAATTCATTTGTCGAAAATTTGAAGTGGAGCCGAGATATAATGATTCTCATTCAATGGCGGAAAAAATACTGTATTCTTTCCCCCCTAAAACGGACGTCCCACTTATATAATTAATCAAAATATCGTAGTTCAACCGGAATATATCTTGATATATCTAATTCAACAAGTCACAAAGCTGTCTGTTCTTTAAATATTTGGTTGGCGGCGCGTGTCAGTCGCGTGCCGATTATGTTGACTGAGAAACGTTCATCATCTGTTTAAATTTCAACCAATGATAGAAAACTGTTTCAATATAGTGAATTTATACACAACAAAGGAACAGGTAAGCCTAGACGACTAAGGTTACTGTCCGAAATACTAAATTTACTGCTGATTCAAGATAAACTATTTTTAAAGATTTTAACATAAAAAGTAAAACGCACATAATATAACCTGCAATTTTTTATATTTACGTTATGCGGATTAAAATAATAATGAAAAGTTTTCCTCATTTTAAAAATCTTCAGAAATAATTATAGCCTTTTTTAAAATGTTTTTTATTCCCATCATTCACAAAAGTATAGTAAAGCAATAGTATAATCATATACATATACATATCAGTATTTTAAGTGATGTTTATGAAGAGTATACGAGGAAAAGAGAGAATAGAAGGGGAAAGTGGTTAATTATAGAAAAATAGTTTGAGTACAATGCTCTATGTATAATGCTCAACATATTGTTATGGTTATGAGGAAATAAGTCTGGTACATTTGAAACCTTATCTTCACATGCTCTTACACAACACTGGGTTTTTGTATTTGACAAGCAAATGTATATCTGACAGTAAACAAAGTTACGATTTTCTGAATTTTATCAATAATACTTATACAAAAGTAAATTAAACATCAATTATAAATATATCTGGATGAAAATAGTCTGTTAAGTTGATATTCTATTGAAAAGATGCATCTATTTTAACATGGAGCCCAACTGACGAAATCTAATTAATGGGCAGAATCAATCGCGTTAAGCATTGGTTTTATATTTTTATATAAATATATTTTCGGTATTATTTTTATAACATATAGCGAGCAAAATGGAAAATTCAAAACGAGAATCATAATATATCAATGTATGAATGGAATCTCGTAACTTATTTTTATTTATCTTATAACAAACATAATACAGAGATTATAATGCTCAAGACGATCGTTTATGTCAGTTAGAGAGCCGGCCTGGCTCAGTAGGTAGCGCGCTCGACTCTGGATCGTGAGGTCGTGAGTTCGAGTCCCGCCGGCGACAGGTTGGTTTCCTGTCTTTCGGACGAGACAGTAAAAACTGGAGGTCCCGTGTCACAGTAGGTGTCGGCACGTTAAAGAACCCTCACTGCTCAATGGCGGCAAGTGCCGAGCATAGGTCAAAATTTGAAGCCCTTCACTGGCATTTGGTGACGTCTCCATATGAGTGAAATATTCTTGAGTGGGACGTTAAACAACAATAAACAAACAAACAAACAAACAACATCTGTCAGTTAGAATTTATCAGCTGAGCTCTAATTTTAAATATATTGTTTAAAGAAAAAGTGGTATCAGACAATGCCAAATAATACATCTTAATTCAAAAAATTTCAAATACCAAAGTAAATTTTTTTAGAATGTCCAGTCTATAGATACAAAAATCCTATTTTGAAACCACATGGAACCAGTTTATGACGCACAGGCATTTAGGAAAAATCTGCAATAGAAAAGAAATTTCATAATTATATTATAAAAGTTAAAAATAGAATGGACTATCAACTTACACTTGCCATTGTGTGTCATGTCAACAGTTGGTACATATTGTTTTTATCTATTACTTAAGTAAATTGATGTACAAAAAGGAGTGAGCGACACCTTGTCATTTTACAATTATACAATGCGGTAATTTCGACAGCTACTCGTATCGGTTCTATAGCTCAATGTAGCACACACACACACACACACACACACACACACACACACACACACACACACACACACACACACACACACACACACACACACACACACACACACACGCACGCACGCACGCACGCACACACACACACATATTGATTTCCGAAAATCAGTCGATGTAGGTTCTTAATACTACCCGAAATAAGGTGGGATTGTGTTGTCGTAATTCGCATGACTTTGGTCATTAGCAACTCTCGTACATATTGTTCAAACATGAAAACGGACAAATACGTTATAATTATTAATGTATCCGGTTAGGATATAAATAGCCCTTGAAATATAATTCCTATGATAATAATATATGGTCCTTCAATAGTGGTGTGCATTGTGGATTGTGTATGAATCTGATATGCGTTTTCGACACTTAGAACTACTTCATGTGGTATGATTTGTTAAAGTGTTAACACTTGTTCAATTCCGCAAAGAAATTCTTTAAGAAAAAGTTCATGGTGGGCGAAAAGAAGAAAACAAGAAACCAATCAAAAACAGGAACTTTACTTAATTTGGTCAGGATACTATATTCAAATGTAAGTCTTTTGTCGATTGTGTATATTTCTATCGGAATACAAATACATGCGTTTATTTTTAAGAAATACCATTTAAATTTAAATGTAAGACATTTCTGATTAATATTGTTCAATATTGCTACAACACACGGAAACACGGATACTTTCCATCTCTTGGACATGTCGTATGTCATGCAACTCGCGCAGAGCTTGAAAATAAAATAAAAATGCATATATTACGGAAGTCATGATGAAACTTAAATCACAATTTGATGAATATTAACGTATATGTACTTGATTTAGGTTTTAAACACTGACAAGATAAGACCCTGCACATATCCATACCCATTATACATCAGATATTTAGCTTAGTCATAATATAACAAATTCTATAATTAGGTAGGTGATTTCCAAAAAATGTTCTGATTGTAGTATTAAGTTGTTCAACAAGGGAACATATTAGGTTTACTATACACAGGATTTAAAGCAACACATTCCGTAAATGGCAAGGAGTTCACCGTAAGTATTCTATAAATCTGCAATATCATATTTCACGAATGAAAATATTGCAATATCAAATCCAAACGTCGAATTACTGCATTTGTACCTACCTAACATATCGATGGGCTTGTGATACATTTGTTATAAAATAAATCCGTTGTAAGTTCGGTTCAATAACAGCAAATGCATCAATATGTAGATGAATACTTTCATTTAAAATTTCTTTTTTCAGATGAAAAAGAAGAATTATTTTTACTCTTCCTCATCATTCAGTTTTTTACCAGGTAAAGTAAGAATTTCTATGTCTTTTTATTTAAAGACTTTTTTCCCTCATCATTTACTTTTTTAGCAGGTAAAGTACGAATTAATGTCGTTCTTCGTATTTCTTGAAGACGTTTCACTGACTGAAACCGATAATGACTTTTATCGAATAATGATAATATCAATATATTTATTGACATGTTAAATGCACAATACGAAAGTTGCATGAAGACAAATCAAATGCTTCAGACGATGGGTGTTGATACAATATATATGTTTCAAGTAAAGCCTTAGTCACGGGATTTTTAGATCGTGCGTTTTTCGCCGTAGGTGAGGGTCGTAGAGGTAGCGGGGGCAAGAAAAAGCAGCAATCAATTTGTAAGTTGGGAGAAAGAACGACGTATGTTATTGGGAAATCGAAGAGTTTGTTGGACATACTTAACATCCGTCTTACGTGACTGCGAGAAGGTCGTTTGGCGCCTAAGCGTTCCTTGTCTGTTTTGCTGTACATGCCCCGTACAGTGGAAGTAGTACCAATGATGGAATTCTTACATGACAATCGACCTTCCGGAATTAGAGCGGGAAATATCTTGACAATATCTGTTTAGTTTCCGGTGTGACGCAAATCAGCGCTGACAAGTGAGAGGGACTGTTTTAGTGTGATACTCAGATAACTCATTTATTATAGAAATGTAATAATAAAGAAAAATATATTGCTGCATGAAATTTATTGATATTATAAATTACAGATAGCCGCTTATTGCTAGGGAGGTATGAGTGATAGAAGGTGTGGCTACTAAAAAGTACCCCTGACATATCTATTGTATAAGATAAAAAAGTGTCATTTATTCTGGTTGATAACAGCGCGCAAGGTATGGCGAATGATTTATCATTGGTTGAGTTTTTGACAATATTTCACTTTTATAACTCTACTAATATAAATGACACCAGAGTGAAAATGCTACAAATTCCATATTAAAACAAATTCTAAATAATGTCTGGCCACAATAAATATGTTATGGAGTTATGCAAAGAGATTGGTCGTTTCGAAGTAGCCTTATTCATTATTTTTGCATTATCAACCGTTGATATCTAGCTAGGTTATACGCACACTCTGTCATTGTTAGATGCGCATAATACATAAATTCTTTTAACGTTCATTACAGATTGATGTTAGAAGATGGAGTTACAACGTTCCCTGTCCAGGAATCGGAAAGAGAAATTCAGATTGGAAAGACTGTTCCATTTGACTGAAACGAAATGTGATGAATTATCAAATGTGGAATGTTTCCGTCAAACTGATGACATTTATTATGTCACACATATTTAATGCTTAAAACATTGTATCACTGCTATCGTTTTGGTCAAAATTGTAAAAAGGAGAAAGCAGAACCGTGATAATTTTATCAAATAACCAAAGTACTAAATATCAGAACTAAAGAATCAGTTCGCCATTTAATTTTCAGTGAAGATTAGTAATTTGATCAGTATGTTATGTTTTGATTTCACAAAGCATTTCTGGCCAACCTGCAAAATACATATGACAGACTTTCATTTATATCTCTTTTCCACATTTCAAACTCTCAGTGAATTGAATTTATATATATAATTGAATTTATATATATATATATATATATATATATATATATATATATATATATATATATATATATATATATATATATATATATATATATAATGCGGAAACCGAATAAAATATTTGTCAAGACAATGTTTCAATGAATCACTTTGTATTTCCAGCGAATAGCAATAATATTGACGTGTATCAGTCGTTCATTTATGTATCCATTTAACATTTCAAACTCTCAGTGAATTGAATTTTATATACATAAGTAAAATGCGAAACGTTAGTAAAATATTTGTCTAGACAATGTTTCAATGAATCAATCTATATTTCGAATAAATAGCAACAATATTTACTTGTAACACACACACACACAAACACATACACACACACACACACACACACACACACACACACACACGAATACACATACATTTTACTCTATTTAAACTTTAAATCTTCAACATATATTTTTTCATGTGATATTTATTACAGGAATAGAAGTGAAACTTTGACAATACATGATTATACCTTTCATTGGAACCCAACTGTAACCACGTAGTGACCTTCAGACATTAAGGAAACCGTAGATACAGAATAAAATATATGAATTATATATTTGTAACTATTGGGGGCTTGACATAGTGTATCTATTGTTAATATGGATGCTGTTTGTATGAATCAAATATATGGCATAATCATGGAAAGTTGCCTAAATTTAGAACGACTAACAGTTACTGAGAAACAATTTAGACAAGGTCACACATGAAAAAAATTATAAAAAGTATAATATCTGAAGTCGATTAAACATATTTAACTATTGGGGGCTTGACGTAGTGAATCTATTGTTAATTGTTAATATGGATGCTGTTTGGAAAACAGTTAAATAGAATAGCACCCGCTAGTAATACAATCTGACAAGAATTTAATCGTTATATTTACATATAGTTTTAATATTGAAAAACAACATGGGGTTCTAAATTGTCTTTAACTAAATCAGTCTTACGTTGATGGAACAGATGTTTAAGGTAGAAAAGTGAAGCACAGAGTATATCTGATTAATAAATCTTGTGACGTCATGTTAACAATGATTTGTGTGACGTCATATGGTGAATTTCGATTATAGCTGATATAAACGCCGTCTATATTAAGAGAGTGTCAACTTGAAGCTGCTGTGGAAATCTTTCTGGAGAAATACAAAATTTGGTTTAATATATTTACCAGTCTGGATTCTTAACTCTAAAATATATACTTGTATATATGAGATATGCCATCTACTGATTTACTCATATCTTTGTTAAAGGAAAAAAATAACTTGTTATTCTAAAATTATATACTTGCATAATCTCCAGACATATAAAACTGAATATCAGGTGTTACAGTTACTGATTTGTACCATTTCGCTGATTCTACATCTGCCCAACTATTTTTCTTCCCTGAATTGTCAATATTATGGACTTCACTTATCAGAATACACATACACTGTACTCAGTCTAAACCTTTAATTCAGACATCAGAAGTTATTCAGATCACCTAACTGACAGTATCAAAATGGTCTGACAAGTTTAGTGGTAGCTTGGGTGAGGGTTCCAACTTATTTAATATTTAGTAAGAAATTTCCAACAATATAAGGTTCCGATATTATTTAATATTTAGTAGAAATTTTCAATGGATCTATTAAATGTAGAAAATCCCGTTGCCATACAGTGGCAATGATGTGGACATCCGTCGGGGGAAGAAAAAATAAAGGGAGACCGAAGGACAGATTGAGAACATCCGTTAAGAAATAGGTGAAGGCCGAGGATTGTAGCTGAGGCAAAGTACAGATATGGATGTCTCTGGTGACAGCCTTCAACAGAATGAGTTGTATGGTCTTATTTTCGAGGTAGTCTCTTCCGTAAGGTGGACATTATGTAAGGTTCTACAAAACTTATTTGTACACATCACGATTTACAGAGTTAGAAACCAGCTTCAGTTTTATACGTTTCTGATATGACAATCCATTTTTTCTTTTTTTCAGTTTTTGAATGTGCTTTTGCACAAAATTTCATTAAAGTTTATCTTTTTTTAAATTTCTTTTCCTGTTGAATTTACTCACAAGCATCATTGATTTTATTGTTTAAAAAATGTAGAGTTACATGGCTTTTGGGTTACTTCCAACATGAAGTCCCAATCGCAGGCATATTAGAATAATAGTATCATAGAGCACGGCAATAGACAGACTAACCGATGGCATTTTCACCGAACTTGGCCTTTACGCTTGACTCGAGATGTTTCAGTGTAACATTTGCGACGGGTGTGGCATGCTGGCAAAGGACTCAGATTCTTTCCGGACACCTAGTCTGAAATCGGAGTGAGAGGACATATACAACACAGATAGTGGCATTACGGTCTTTGGAAACGTAATTAAGCTTAACTGATGAAGTCTAATTAACAGAAACGGTCGTGTTGAGCATCATAACTTTGGTATTATGTTTATAATATATATATATTGTTTGCATCATTGTAGTTCTTCTACACTGTTTTCTTTCGGTCTTTAATTGATAATACATTTAATTCTATGGAATTTATGCCAGAACATTTTAAACCCAATTGTATGTACATATTTAACGAGATAAGCAGTGTCACTATGATATAAAAAATAAAGGTGTACCGGTGTTAACCTTTTTGAAAATCCCTTATACATGTGCCAGAACATCAAAAGATTGGTATCTTAATGATATATCTAATATGATATGAACAGCGATTTGTTAAATTGTTAAATATATCGATGAACAATTACACAAAGGAATTCTTTATATCAAATAACATATCTGGCGTCTTGTGACAGTTGGGACTGCAAAAAGTTGTCATGATTAAATTAAGAAGATGTCAATGGAAGTCATGTGGATATTTAAACAAAAAAAAACTTTATATACCTGTGTTTGTTTGTTTATTATTGTTTAACGTCCCACTCAAAGAATATTTCATTCATATGGAGACGATGCCAAATGCCGATGAAGGGCTTCAAATTTTGGCCAATGCTCGGCTCCTACGGCCATTGAGCAGTGAGGGCACGTACTGTGACACGGGAACTCCAGTTTTTACTGTCTAATCCGAAAAAAACAGGAAACCAACGTGCCGCCGGCGGGACTCGAACTCACGACCTCACGATCCAGAGTCGAGCGCGCTACCGACTGAGCGATGCCGGCGCTCCCTAAAACGTGATCCGTTGACATTTCTACCTAACTGGAGTCAATTAATTTCCATACTTTAATTGTCTAAATTTAGCTCTACCGAGCCGAGGGTGTAAATGAAGGTGGTGGGGGCAATTTTGAACATTTTCTACTTCTCCAAAACCGCTAAGGGATTTTGATGAAAATTTATAGGAAGTAAGTAATCAAGATCCTCAACCAAGTTTGTTCATTTCGGCCAGATCGGCCCAGAGGTGGATCCAGGGTGGGGCAAAAGAGACCTCTGGGGTACCACTCTTTTAATATCTTCTCCTTGGATTGAAAAACTAATTGCATCTGGGTGATTTTTTATGGATGTATGATTCAATTTCCTGTTTTTGGAATAAATTGGAAAACTAATTTTTTGACATGTTTTTGACATCTTATCCAACTTTGTCGTTTTCATTCACTTTTAGGTCTCGCCACTCCCAAGGAGTTTTAAAATACTTTGTAAATTTGAGATTCTCATATTTGTAAGATACCAATACAGTTCAGGTGAAAGATGTGGCCCATGGACCTCATCTTTTATTTATGATATGACGATTAATCTCCAATTGTATGTACATATAGAAGGATTGAAGCAATAACAATATGATATCAAAGAAGTGTGTACAGGTGTAAATATTTGTAGGAATCTAGTATGAATATTCAACAAGTGCCAAAACAACAAACAATTTGTAACTAGACAGTATGTTCGATGATTGCATGATATGAACAGTGTTTTGTTGTTTTTTTTAATCCATCTACATGTATCTGCAATTGCACAAAGACATTCTTGTCACACCGGTCTATTTATGACAGACGGGTATATAGAAATGTGGATATTTAAACGTAAAACAAAAACTATATACATTGTATAAGGTTTCTCTAACAAGTGATCCTTTGATATTTATCTAACTGGGGTCACTTAATTGAGGTAGTTTAACATTGTGTCAATCTGCCGAACTGTTTTGACATGCTGGTTTATTTTTAATTATCAATATCAACTGTACTTTACATAAAGTATACTCTATCAAATCCCGACATTAGGATGTCAGACACCAGTTGAATTCGAATTGAAAATGAAACTTAGAAAATATCACAACCCTCTTTGGTATCCAGGTGACTCTCAGACAGGACCGAAACAACTGCGGTTGAAACGGAGATGAAGAATCATAATACGAAATAACACGATCTTGGAAAACAAATACCAATGATTTGTGATATGTAATGTTGTTGTCTAAAATGTACAGTATGTTTCTGATTTACACACTGTTTGATGATTGATAAAATATATAAAGACGTAGACACCGATCTTTCTTGGGTACATATCACATCTGATGCAACACATCTGGCGCAACATATGTTACAAGCGTCAATGAATTTTGGTATTAAATTACGCTGCCTGTTTTGCTTTATGCGTTTTTATGAAATTAATATTGGTTTTTGGCTCCTTACCTGGTTTATCACAACTCATCGAGGTTAGTCATTATAAACAGGTGTCAACATCACATCATCTCTTTTATATCGTACTTACATGATTAGCAACAAGTTTATATCAAACAATAGCATTTTATTTGAAGAATTGCAACTGTATCATTCGTGGTAGACATGCAACACTGATGAAAAAAAAATTCCATTTTGTTAGTGTATTGGATAAAAAATACTTTAAAATTGCCAGTCAGCCTCGTTAGTATTCGTGTAACGGTTAATATCATATTTACCTAGAATACTTTGTGCGGTTTTTATTCTGGTGCAAAGTTTAATTTTGCGAATAAAATCGTGGTTTATACTCGACGGATATACATATCTCAATAAAATATAAAAACTAATATACATAGTGTCGCCTTTCACTTGATAAAGGC